>VUYV01000151.1:2088998-2181703 GCA_008711295.1 Anarhynchus alexandrinus
GTTACACCTTGGACTCCTGTTGAGCCCACCTCACCATTGATATTGCAAGCGTGACACCTCTTATCCCTTTATTAACCTCTCCATTTTATGATCTGTTAGTCATAGATGCACATCTGCTTCACAGGCCATAACAACACCACCTGCCTAAACATCTTAAAAACAAGGTGTCTAAGTACATAAGCAGGACATGTGCTACCCGGCAATGTGGAGTGTATCCTGGTGGTACAGCCGGCGGAGCAGCAATAGCCTCAGCTGCTCATATGGTGTACACTTGTGGTCGGCTGGCATGGGGCTTGGATGAATGGTGAGAATATCTCAGGTTCAAACAGTTGCAAATTCTTTAAAGGGAATAGGGGTGTGAATTTGTTATGTGATCGTGTAATGGAAGAGCCTTTCATGATACATATGTGCAAGCCGCCGGGTCAAGGTCGTGAACACTAAGCCTGAATCTCTGTTCTTTCAAGGAGCAGTACTATACTGTAGCTTTCCACTCAGTAAAAATAAACTCTGTAAAGGTTCAAATGAGTTCTTTTATTTAAAGCTCAGGGGAGATAGCTTTGGTGTCCTGAATATTCTAGCAATCAACCAGTCCTGTAAAGAATTGCCTTCTAGTTTTGAATGCATTTTAAGTACCTCTGTCCCATCTCTTCTTCCTCAGACACTCCAAAAAAAGCCAGCCATTGGTTGATGTTGCATGAATATTCTTGCTAGGAGACAGTCCTAGGAAATAGCTCCTTGGTAGCCACGCATTGGAAAGAATCTGTCTGCTGCCCTTTCATTTATTTGTTTACTTAGCATAGGTGTCCCCTGAAATAGTATTATGGTTCTTCTTATATATGATAAGTTGAATTAATATTCATAGAGTCATACAGTCATAGAATAGTTTGGATCAGAAGAGCCCTTAAAGATCATCTACTTCAGCCCCCCTGCCATGGGCAGGGACACCTCCCACTAGACCAGGTTACTCTCGTCCTGTCACTACACTCCCTGATAAAGAGTCCCTCCCCAATCCTTCCTGTAGGCCCCCTTTAAGAACTGGAAGGCTACAATAAGGTCTTCCCAAGCCTTCTCTTCTCCAGGCTGAACAGTCCTGCTCTCTCAGCCTGAGCATGAGGAACGCTTCTTTCCATATTCCTTTTTTTCGATGAAAGTATTGATCAAAGGCTAGAGAGTAGGGCCAGAAAAGTTTCACTGCTGAACAAGATCCATCAATGGGGGTTGTGTTTCACAAAAGTGTGAGCCCCATGCCCCAGCTATGGTTTATAATGGTGTAACTGGTGAGACAAGTCTGTGTTAATGTTTGAAGCAGGAGAAAGCTGGACCCTGATCTTACCACCTCTGCATATTCCTGAGACGTCAGTGGCTGAGAGCAGGAATTGGTGCTTCCTGCTTGCATTGCAGCCTGCACCAGGGATAATAGCCTGGAGACAGAGAAGTGACCTCATATCACCCTTCATCTGGAACGAGAGGCAGCCTGGCACTGACTTTGCAATCCGAGTGCTTGTTTGCTCCATACAAATGTTCCAGCAATGTCGCTCATTAGCTGCTGTGTGTGGCATGGCTCCTTCCTTACCCGCCATTAGGCTGTGCAGAAAGCCCAATGTTAAAATTGGGTCGTGCCAAAATTTTGACATCATTGCTGTCTTGTGGCTGAAATCAGGATGATTTTTTAATAGAATCACGGTTTGGTTGATGTTATTTGTTGGTTTAGAAGATATAAACTTGTGAAGAAAGGCAAACACAAAGTTTTCCAATAGTCAGTTTTTGAGTGGTTCTCATTGGAAACACTACTGCTCTGTAACCAACAAAACAGTTAATTTAGCTTCTGTCTTTTTGGGAATCCCTTAGTTGACTTTAATTACTAAAACACACTAAATGAAATCCTGGTCTTTCCTAAAGCTATTAGCAACATTCCCCTGGACACCATCAGGGCCGGGATTCCACCCGCTCCCTCACATTCCTACTTTGGCCTCCAAGCTTTGTAGCTGAGAAATTGCGTAACGGAATTGCTCATCTCAGCCCGCAGGGCATGGCTGTTGACCCCACTTTTACACAGCTGGTGTGGAACACAAGGACGTTTCAGGAAATTTCATCTGCCAAGAGGTGCTTTCCACCACACTATCTATCACCTTAACAACTGCTGGGGAGCGAGTACATAATGTGCTTGACATTAGCACCTGTTTTTATAACACTCCGGTTAAATACCAGAGGCCAAGACTACTGGGTCTTATTCAAAATACTGCTCACCTTTAAACCAGATTGTTTCCCAGAAAATGCTGGAGAAGAAAATGGTTTTCCAAAAGAGAGTCAACCTCTTTAATCTACTGGGATGATTGCTTGTGAAAAATCACTGATTGCACCTCTAAGTGGAAATTAGACATGTTTAAATGTCACTGATTGGAATACCTGACACTGTAAACCTAACTGAAGGAGAGATTGACAAAATATCCTAATCAGGAAAGGAGAGCATTACATTAACTTAATATTCTAATGTACTTAATGAATTATACAAAGGGTGATTAATTCAGTTCTAAACCAAATCAGTAGTGACAGGCAGTGGATTTTTTAGTTCTTACCCAAGTGTCTACTTAAAGATTTGTGTGGCAATGACTTTGGTAAAATCCCTGCCCAGTTCTTCATATTAAGATATCCAAATAGATGAACCAACAGGCTAAAAAAAAAAAGAGAGCATCTACCCCATTTGCACCGAACAGAGAAAGTATCATTATCATCTCAAAAAAGTCAAGCAAGGATGGATGTCCAGTGACTCCTGGATCTATGAGCAGAAAGAGGAGTTATAATCATGTGGTTCTATTCTTGCTGTGGCACAAGCTACCCCATTTTACCTAGTCATTCCACTGCAAAGCTCACCATGTCCAACCCAAGTACATATTTTGCTCATTGTACCTTATATATAAAGTTCTGGTAGCTTTACCACAATCCCAGGAAAATTATTCCAGTGACAAATAATCTTAGTGTTTGTACTGTATCCTCTCCTCGTGCCTGGTCTTTACATCATGGTGTTCATATGTTTACCTTATAATTTTTTTTTCTTAATTTAAAGCTCTGATTGCATTGATAATTATGGATCATAACACATAGGCTTTCTGATTATTAAATTGGATAGGAGTTGCATTCCTAACGCTATTTCAGTACTGAAATACAGCAAAGTCAGCTTACTGCCCATATTTTCATGTTTCTTAAAAAAATAAATTTTAAATTAGCTTTTGTATATCTAACATTTATGCATGATAGGCAGAAAAAAAAGGAGACAGAAATCTAATTTATACCTTATTAAAAGATGTGACATGAGTAATAGGACATTCGCCTTAGGATTTGTATGAATAGTTGAAATGTTACATGCCCCTATTGACAAATGTCTCTGAATTCACAGCCACGAAAGGTGTATGGTCACTGCAGACTTTTACTGAAGGCTACATAACCTGTTATATCTGATTGTTTAGATTTTTCTTTCTTATGTTTTAAGTGAAATTTGATACTAAGAAGCTACCATACCTGTACAGGTGAAAAGAAAGCGATAATTTTGGTGTGCATCCCTCCCAGATGAAAAAAGCTGACCCTCTTTGTCTGACCAGGTTCACTGTAGTCTTGTGATTAAAATATCACATAGTCAAACACAATTAAATTGTCAAGGACTTCAGCAACGAGGGTAAGATTTGTTGCCTCTTCATTACTTCACATAATTCTAAAGATGTCTATTGGTTTAAAAACAGGTGTTTGTGGTTATCAATCACCTTGGAAAATAAACCTCCAGGCCAGTTTTCACTGGTTTGTTGATGGGGTGAACACATCTGCCTGCAGCCACTGGTTAGCAAGCACATGTAATTCAGGAAGAAACAGTTACTATCGCCTAAGTTGGAGCATTAAAATTATAAGTGTTTGCACTGTTGGAAGGGTTTACGGGCAGAGGAGAGAGATTCAGCAAATGTTTTCCCAGTGAAAACAGCTTATAAGGAAGCAACTGGCGTTGTCTATATTTCTGGATGTTTTCTAAGGTATATAGCTCTTTATTTTTGTCTCTAAAAGATGTAGTCCACCTCAGAAACTTTAAATGTATCTTAGATGTGGAACAGTATTAAAGAAAATATTTAGCAAGCCAATATCTTATGCAGGGAAACTCAGTTTCAGATTTCTGTTTCTGGAGCTGGGCTACCTAAAAGTCAGGGAGCAGCGACCAAAGTCCATGTTTCCACTTTACCCAATGCTGTCCTAGTCACTGGGTTTGGAAAAGGATATTCATCCTTGTTCACTAGATCATGGATCTTTTTTGAAGAAGTGGAACAAAGCAAACATATTCACTTGAAATAGCTCACATATAGTTCTCCCCTGGGGGAGTGAGAAGTGTGGATTTGAAATGAATCCTTTTATCAGAAGACGAGCTTTGGATCTAGGTTTTCTGATTCCTCTCTGAGTTCTCTGGACAGGGAGATAATGTATAGAAGTGATTATATAGTGCTTTTAGAAAGTGACATCTTGGGTGTCCAGCCTCAGGAGACAAATCCAAACTCTGAACTCTACCTAAACGTTATCATGAACTTTATCATGAACATAGTCTCTGAGCCTCCTAAGAAAGCATAGAGACCCAGGGCTCTTTTTCTAAATATCTCTTACCTTCTGTTTTGGTTGGTGATCTCAGGTGGCTTCTGCACTCTGTCTTGAGGAGCACTGCACTGCACATGGAACTCAAACATCTAACCAAAGGTCTAACCACAGACTGCACTATGGGCAAACACTTAGAAGTTAAGCATTATACCAGTAAATGTTGTGATCCGAAGTTAAGCATTGTACCAGTATATGTAGTTATCCATAAGTTCCTTTGCAGATTCAGATTTTAACTCAATTTAATTTCTGAAAACCAGTCATCTAGAGCTCTTCCCATTATCACTGGAGATGAATAGGCAACTGCAGGTGGAGAGTGTCCTAATCCAAAGATAGCTGTGCTATGACAGAGGCACTTCCTTCAGGAGATTCTCCCTACTTAAACTAGACTTTTCCCTTATGTTTGTGGGGTTTTGGTTGGTTTTTTTATTGGCTGGTTTCTTTTTTCCTTTGTTTAAGGTTTCCCCTAGAAAGAAAAATCTATTTCTATTGACTAAAGAAACCTAAGCGATCAGTTCAGACTAAATGCTTAAATTTCAATAGGTGGAGCTGCTTAAATGAATCCTAGCCTTCATGACTTACTTTGCCATCTGTAAAACTACAGCTGTTCTCTGCCTCACCAGGAGGCTGTAAGGCTAAATGCATTGAAGATTGAGAAATGCTCAAAAATGAAGGTTGTGTGCAATCCATGAACACAGAAGTCAGCAGGAATTTTGCTACTGACTTCAGTTGTGCCAGGATTTAACCTGAATGATTTAACTTATATTTGGAGGAAGCTTTTATTTTCTTTTTATGTCCTAGTAGTCATAGAACTGGTAAAAAAAGTCAGTATTTGATGACTTTCAGAAAATCAGGCTTTCTTATTATGAACTGCTTACAAAAGACAATAACAGAACTCTAAATAGCAAGGAAGGCTTAAATAATGTCTTGACCATATAGCCTGTATTATGTTTTATAACATTTCTAAGTATGATCACTTTTGCAGGTGCTGGTTGCTACGGTTCTTGCATGGGGACTTCAGGTATTTAGAGATGCATGGATGCATATAGCATATTGTTTCACTGAATGTCAGCTACTGAGCCACTAGATACACACAACTACAGCAAAAAATGTTTGGCCATTATACAGGAGTGTGATAAATTCATAGAAATAATTTGGTCTTGGTAATCTCAAACCACTAACAGCCTTAAAACCATGTTTATATTTCCTTAAACAGTAAAGATGCAGGGAAGACATGATTATGTTCTGCCTAATATCATCAGATGCTGGAGCAGATCCCAGTTCCTACACCTAGCTGTGTGCCCAGTTGCAGCCCAGCTCCATACCAGTCAGAGTACAACGATTTTTCTCCCCTACTTTGTGTCTAGGCGGGGGAATGAGCCACTAAAACCCTCAGTGCAGTCTAAGAAGTTGGTTGGCCAATGGAGTATAGACACAGACTTTTGTGTCAGAGGTTGTTTTCTTTTTTAATAAAAGTCGAGCCTTTACAGACACGTCACCTTGGCTACTGTTACCCTGATGACTTCTGATCGCTTCTGAAGGAAGCTTTCTGTGACTCTGTTTCTCCAGAGTTTCAGGAGAATGGAAACACGGGGATATCTTGTAAGATTCGGCATACGAAAATCATTTCTTATGTAGATTTAGGTATGCATTCAAGTGTGTAAAACCAGACTCTGCCAAGCATTAGAAATATTCTAACCAGTCAGTTTGTTCTATAGTGTTGTTTTACTGCACTTGTAGGATGACATCTTAGCAAGAATATGTGTAAGAAAGTCTTGCAAGGTGTCTAGAGGCAGCCTAATTATTAATTAAGTATTTTAGCTAAGGACAGAGTTTAAATTGTCTGGTGGAATCATATTATAGTACCTCACAAAATGATCAAAGAAACAAAATGTTCCTTCTACTTCAAAACATTTCCCAGAAGAGCTTGTGAGATGATAACACTTGGCTTGCATGAAAAGAAAAGGAAAAGAAATGTTTAGGTATTTCCAAATATAGAGAAATTACATTTCTCCCTACAAAACTCAGCAGAACCTGTAGAATTTAAAAGGCAAACTCCTCTCCTTCTGGAGTTCCAGAACAAAATAATTCCCAACACTGAGCTATAGTTTGCCAGCTCTGACCTCCAAGCTTTGGGATGTCATGTGTTTTCAAGCCCTCACAATCCACAAGAGAAAGCCTGGCAAAGAGAGAAGTGTGGGTTGCTAAGGGAGTTCTACAGCAAAAAAAGACCACATGCTAGCTCTGCGAGTGAGAGGGTGACCCCTAAATCACACACTGGAGTAAGCCCAAATTTCAGCTACTTATGGGTCAGCAGAACAGAATAACACTGGCAGCTTTAGAGAGAAATCTCTGAGGCCTAAGCGGATGTGAAGTGGAAATAGTATTAATTTAAGGACTGGAAAGCTTTTATCTTTAACCTCTTGTTTACTGTTGCAGTAAGTCCAAATCTTATGCAAGCTGAAAGAAGACCTTGATGTAAAAAATATGTAGTTGTTGCAGGATGATGTTTGGTAACACCATGATAGAAATCCCTGCATATGACTCAGCAAAGTAATAAACCCAGTTGACCTGTTCAAGCTGAGCCCATTTGCCTGGAGTACCTAGAAACAGTAAATTAAAGTAAATCTTTCTGTAATTGCCTATGCTTGTCATAAGAAAATCTGTATTCCCTCCCCCTTTCTGTTGCAGAACTTTCCCATTTTCAGACACATTAAATGCATGTAATTCAGCATCAGAGAATATTCTCAGTTATGTGTGAGCCTTAGATACGTCTCCATACTGTTTTGTTTCAATACATGCAGGAATATTTTCTGAAATGCCTATGGCTTGAGATGTCTTGTAAACTGAAACTTTTTTTTTTTTATGTGGTGAGGTTAACCTACTTGAATTTTTATGCAAACATCTGTCAGTGACATGAGAAAAACAAGAGTCTTGATTATCTGGTAGCCATTCATTATGTATACATGTTGGTAATAATAAAAAATGATCTGTACGTTTGGCCCAGGAATAAAAGCACATATGGAGTCTGTGGGCTTAAACTTCAGTGTTATGTATTCTGAAAAGAAAAAACAATTCAAAGATTAATGAAGAATCTCTAACCTTTTTTCCCCTTCCAATGTTGCTGTGGGAGAGCATCATTTCTATTAAGGGAAAAAAACAAACAGAAATATTTGAAATATTTGATTTGAAAAACTATTTTACATGGTATTTTAATTTTTTCAGTGTTATACTTCCAGAAACTAATTTATAATATAGTTGCTATCTTCCTCCTGTAACCCTATAATGATTTCAGATTTTAAACCAGGTTCAAATAGCTGCCTCTATTCTTTTCCACTAATCAAAAAAATGGAGTCACAATAGGTAGATCAGGGTAAAAGACTTGTAAAATAGCTCAACAAAGAGGAATAGGATCTTTTCTTTGCTTAGTGGAAAACTGATTTAAAATCTGTCTGGTTCACATCAAAATGTCTTCCACAAAACTGATTCATTCTACTTTCTAAATTGCACAGAACTAAAGAGTTTGGGATATATTTTTTATTTTATTTTTTTTTACAATGTCTAAGCAAGTCACATAGAGTGTTTTACAATGGTGATCAAATTTGATGCCCAGAAAAAGCTGTGGGAATTGAGGCCCATGAAATCTTGTTTCAACTGCTTTTATATTTGCTGTCGGAGATGGATATCATTCTCAAAAAGAGAAGGGCGTTACTTTGGCTCCTAGTGTATTGCTGATCCCTCCCTTGTGTGCTTGTCTCAGGAGAAGCAGGAATAATTGTATAGCTCAGCCCTCAACCAGTGATCAGTAAAACTATTTATTGGTCATCACTCTATACTCAGAAACAGTACAGTCTAGGAGCCTGTAAAACCAGGAGAGAGTTTCCCACACTGGGAAAAGAAGGGCAGTTATCTGCCCCAAGCCCCTTATTATTCTGATTTTTAATAATTAAATAGGTTGTCGGAGCTTTCAATCACTTTCCCCTAGCACATCTCTTGGACTCCAGAGTAGGGAAGTAAAGGCAATAATTCAACAGTTTCAAGGGAAGAACGAGACATTTAGCTGGGAACAGATGGATCTGCTATGGAAAGCTCAGGTGTTCATTAGCAACCAGCCACCAGCACTTGAAATTAGGGAGGAGAACAAATATCTAAAAGCAAGAGATGCAAGAGCTCTTTGCATTATTTAGGGCTCGTGACGCATGCTGAGTAGTTTTTTCTTCCAAAAGTAGGCCATTGAAATCATAAGGGCTATTAGTGGAGTGTAGTACTATTTCTTGTGAGGAAAAGCCTGACTCATACAGTTGAATTTTTGATGGCTTACAATAAAAAGAAATGATCCAAGTCCTCTGATCATTCTATTTCAAAGCCCAATATAACATAAAGAGCGTTAGTAAAGTTTTTTATGTTCAATTAAATATTTTAGTGTGTTTATTTTTGCTTATAATGTAATGTTCCTCTTCTACAGTGGCTCCATGTAACTTATGCTTAGTTTTCTTTTTTGAATTGACATTGGACATCTTTTGCAATTCTCAGCAAAAAGCTGTAAAACTGTTTTAAAAGTAATTTTCTAAAAGTGTACTATAGAAATATAGTGTAAATAGCTGTGTTTTCCCAACTTCAGAATCTATCACACATATTTTGCTGCCAGAAACTCCAAAGTTGTAGAAACACAACAGTTAAGCAATCTATGAGGATACGGGTTTTCCTAGCAAACTCACTGAGAACTATGTCTTCTAACCTGGGAATGTTTACATTTTAAAAAAGCACTGATCTAATTAATCTGTGGTCACTGTCAACAAAACTTAGAGCAATAGTCACTGTGTGAACCGGCACAAAGGAAGCAGTCAGATAACCCTGAAACAAGCTGCCGAGCCCAGATGGGTGGTCTTGCAGGTTGTCACTTGGTTTGCCCTTTCTGTTTACATCACTTAGTTATTTTTTTCCATTAGAGAAGGCCTTCAGATGCAGGGCTGATTGGTGTGTTTTCTTAGTTTCGTACCCATTCATCATGTTCTCAATATTGATCCTGCCGCTAGAGTCCTGTGTCGCTGAAATGCTGGTTACTCGAATCAATAGAGGATATTCTTGTTACTAGGCTGATAGGATCTGGATGTTTGTGACAAGCCTTTTATTTTCACTGCTAAGGCCATCACTATGTGAGATCAATTTTCTTGCAAAGGACCTAATTTTTAAGATACCTGCACACTCAGAATGAACATACCGTGTTGAGAGTTGAGTGAGAAATACCTTTTTTGTCCCTCAATCCGAAACCTCTTCCATCTGTTTCACCCTACTGCAGATTTCACAGAGGATTTAGGGGAAAAAAGGGACTACAGCTCACATCCTAGGATAGACAGTAACCTAGGGCAAGAAAATCAGAAACTCGGAACTTTCCACACGCCTGCTTCATGTAACATGTTTTGTAAAAGTAAGATTAATCAAGTCGTTTGCAGTTACATTGTCTACATGCCAGGTTGCCTCCATTCCACAGTGCCTATTGTGGAGTAAGTGAAGATCTTTCTTTCCTTCCCACGTACACACACACACACACACACATCCACTCATCTAGTATTACATTTAGAAGAGATTGCTTCCAGCTTGGACTCCCAAATGTTTCCATTGGGAGACAGTAAATACTCCATTTGTGTAGCATGAGAATTCGATGTATGTAAAATCACCGTTTAATGAGACAAAACACAAGCTGAAGGTCTGATTGGGTCTTGGATATACTTACAAATTAAACACTGAACCATATGTCTAAGAAAAGAAACAAAACTTCGCTGTATTGGAAGAGAAATCAAGCCCGGAAAGTATGACACATCTGTGTTTCAATTTTGTGATGTTTTTAAGTGGGTGTTTACTGGTAAACTCTATTTCACTTAAAATTAAGAGACCAGGGCAGACACATATACATACATATATGAATTGACTTATGACATATAGGTATGTATGTGTATATATATAACATATATAACATATATAACCCACAAATTGCATTAGACAGAGAAATGGTCACTTTTGAGGGGGAAGAAATTACAAAGGTATAGTTTTACCTGGAAAAGAAATATTCATACCAAGAAGCTGAGACATTTGGTTATGTTAAACTGCAGCATCAATGACAACAAAAACCTACTCTGTAGCTACTTTAAAGCTGAGCTGATACCATTTTCAACAAAAACATTTAGCTATTGCTTGAGACAAAGGAGGGGGCCAGGCAGGATTGCTTGACTTGCCTACTGAAAAGATGCCACTTAACAGAGTGAGAGAGAGTAGAAAAATTCAAACTGGTTTTAACAGTTAAAATTTACTTTTGTGTGTGAAAAGCCAATTTTTTTTTTTTGTAAAAAAAAGTTTACAAACTTTCCAGCCAGTGTTCAACAGCTTTTTTTTCTCAAATCTAGTGGCAAAATTTGTCATTAAATGAAAAATCATTTCATGTTAGAACAGTTTCCTGTTGCAAATACCATATATGTTTGATAAAAATTGATCCTTCTTGGTATGTGTAAATATTATGAAAAGCAACTTTATATTTTCTATTTTTTAAAAAAATCAGTTTTCTGAAAGGAAAAAGTGAGAGATCCAGATGAGGGCACGTGATACCAAGTAGGGGCCTGCAACCAAGGTTTAGAAAAAGGCAGAAAGAAAGGACATAGACAAGCTTTTTGTACTAGTTCAAAACCTTAGTTTTGAAACCTTAGTTTGGGTGTTTTCTCTGAATCAGTTCACTTGTCACTAACTCATTTCCGTATAGTGAACAAATGAATACATTTGCTTTTGCGTACTGGTATGGTCAATATGTGATCATTCTTGTTGATAAATGAACTCTTAAAACTTAAGTGAAAAAGTCATAAGTAAGAGCTGAGTGCTTGAGAATTCAAATAAATAATTTGTCAGGAAACTGTAACCATCTGTCAGTTCCTTGAGCTGTTAGTCTTTTTTTTTTCTTTTTTCCCAGGCCACTAGAGAAGATGGCCAAACTGCCAAAATCAAATAAAGAACATACCTTTTGGGCTTTTGATCAAAACAAGTGAGAAGATGATCAGTCACATAAAGGAAAAAAAAATTAAGATCATAAAGAGTTTACTTAGATCGTCAAAATGAATCACAGATTTACACTATAAAATAGAGACCAAAAGTACATTCCTGAGTTATTCTATGTCAACAGACATTTTAGATGGCAGGAAACCTACTCTCCAGCTTTATTCTACAATCAGCTTTGAAAGAACTAAGGCAGGTGTTTGATATGAAACAACCATTTGAAAACACTGGCATCTCATTAAGAATGACCTGACTTTCCAAGGTGTATATTTTTGCATGAGAAACCACTCAATCCCCGGCTCTTTTAGTATTTAGATGCCATATCCTGCTTGGAAACTACACCAACTCCTGACGGGTTGAGGCTGTTTCTCTGCTTTGTTACTCACAGAGATTATAAAGACAGTCCATGATGTAAACAGTCAGCGTAGACCAGCTCAGCTGCAGCAGTGCTAACTCAAACTCTAGGAGCAGCATTATCACCAAGAAACAGGACACAGTAGCCTGCATAGGCTTCTTTCAGCAAGCAGACTTCTGCCACCCACGGTAGGAACGGTCTCATCTACTGCAGGCGTCTACATTTCCTCCTCAGACACTCCTCTTGGGGTCATGGTGATGTCAGAGGAGAGAAATATGCACTTTTAGGGGCTAATTCATGTGACTTACTTTAGACATCTATTTTAAGAAGAAATCAGGGGTGTCCATGCTTAGGGAATGCACTAGGTATCTAGAGAAAAGTTCTTTTAAACCTTACACTGTATATGCTGCGTGGAGATTCTCTGAGCAGGGATTCAGCCTTCTTGCCTGTAGGCCATTAATGCATCTAAGGAAAAGGCTGCTAATTGCAATGAGTCCCTATAGCAATTAGAAGTTTCTTGACTTAAGGTTGTAGTTGGTTTATTATTTTTCTGCTTTCATTGTTTTTTCTTTTTTTTTTTTTTTTTCAGTCAGATCCACAAAATACCCATGTGCTGGATATTTGCTGGCCAGTTAAAAAAATTCAGAGTTGCCAGACAAGACAATAATTACAGACTTTGTGTGGTCTCCTCTGCTTGGCATATATTCAGGCTCCCTAAAGACATGAAGCTGCTATTTGTAATGCTGCAGACTTATACTCTAAAATCTTTAGCATCCTGATTGTAAGCATGAAATGTTCTTAGGTTTTCAGCATTTGGAAATCTTTTTAGCAATAAAATAAAGACTTTTAAAGTAGTTTTTTCAAGGTATAGAAAATTGTGTTGTCTGGTTTTTGAGTCTTTGATGTTTGCTTCTGATTAGTAAGGAGAGAAAATTACCTCTTCCTCCTCTTCCTCCATTTCCTTCTGAGTGAAAAGGGAAATTCTTGCATACCTCTTAGTTTTCGAAGCAGCTATCTTCCGCAACTAACAATTATCATGAGAAATGGAGTAAAATCATGAGAACTGGCAAGATTATTTCCCCCCAATAAAAGATTGTGTAAAGAAACCACACAAAACTTTAATTTTCTGAAATCTCTGCTTTGCTGTGAACAACTTAAGTATGCTAATGTAAATTATGTCCAGAACTTCCTTGTGATCCATCTGTTAGAATATCTTCAGCACATTTTAATGTTCATTAGGAAGCCATAAATAGAAAGAATAGTGCAGAGCCAGCTATTTAGCTTAGAACAATTTTAGTAAAATATTTATTCTAATTGTCTCCTCTAACTTGTTGAAGTGATATAGGTGTTTGAAGATACTGAAATAATGTATTGCAGAGCCACTGCCAGTTAAACCATTAAGATTTTCAAAAGCATGCTCTAGGATAATGTATGGCTCAAGGAAGTGTCTAACTACATGTGAAATGGAGATTATTTTTTTTTTAAGTTGGCATCTCGACTGCCCACAATTTTATTTTAAAATATTTCAATGTGAAGGCATGAAGCTTGCTTTCTTCTCTCTGAGCATCACATCTGAGAAAATCACCCCAGATTTATTTAATTTACATTCCAGATCTGAGATCATTGTATATGGGCACCTCTCTGATCCTATAAATAATGACTTCACTTTTAAATGTGCCATTTCCAAACATTGACACAACCATTATTTTTCATGACCTGCTATTGTGATGAAATATCGCCCAGCCCTGGCCTCAGTCATAGGATAGGAAAATATTTTAAATTTCAAGGCCTGCTAAAAAAATAAATATAGGAAAAGAAAGAAATAGTTTGTGGAAAGATATGTGGAGTAAGTCCTAGTTTTTATACCAGGCAATATGTAAACAGCTTAAAACCCTACAGAATATGAAATACAAAGCATTATATGATATAGTATCCATCAGGCACTTGCCTTACATAGCAGTCTATGTAACTCCATCAAAAGCATGTTGATTTTCCTGTAGAGAGGGTATTTCAGAAGTGTTCACGGATTTTAAGAAAAATATATAGATTTACCTAGCAAATACATGTATTGGACTGAGGTACAAATTCTTGACTCTGCCTCAAGCTTCCTGTGCAATATTGGAAAAATTAGGAAAATAATGTTACTGTCCTTCCTGTGTTTCTCTTAACAGCCCTAACTCGCCCATGACGGTGGCTGCATGACCACTCCAGCAGCACTCTCCGCAGCCAGGTGTGGGAGTGCTGGCTGTCTCCTGAGGTCCAGCCAAGAGCTCCTGTCCTGGTAGCTTCACAGGGTAGAAAGTGAATACAGTGTCATGGCCATACTTAATGGCTGCGCTGGTGCAGTCTCTAGATTCAATTTTTTAATATTTAAATAAAATTTCCTGTCCTTTCTTTTTTTCATATTTATATTTTGTTTTGGCTTTGCTAGAAAGACACAGAGTAAATGTCTGCATTGTTTTGCAAAGTGCCTTTTGGTACCTTGCTTACTTAAAAATTGCTGCTAAAATTTTCCATGTTACTAAAAATGGGCATAAAATCAGTTCAGGGACAAGTTGAATATAGTAGATTTTCTTTATATTATGACTCCTGAAAAATAGTATAAAAGACTTCTGCTGAACCACTGGAAAAAAACTCTGGAAACCATGGCTATATAAATAGGTATGTGTTAGTAAATTCTAAGTTATGCATCCTTTTTATTATTGTTTTGTATTAATGTCTAAAGAGTGTATGTTTGTTATTTTGAGCATAGCCAGATTGCCGTGCACTCACATGGAGAAACATAATCATTTCTGTTTCCTTTAAGTACTCCAGTAATTTCTGCCTGACAATCAGGGATGAGCAAACTAAATGGCAAAAACTTGAACTGGTTTAATCGTTTTCCCTCAGGTAGGACCTGAGGTGTTCCACGGCCAACATTTCTCCACCTTCAAATCTCCCCTGAAGATTTTCTCTTTCCTGGAGAAATCATTAACATTCTCTGTACCTTTCAACATCTCTGCAAACCTTGTGCAGCAACACGGACTAACATATCAGCAGTCAGTGTCCCCGGCAATTCACAATTAGCTCAGCTCTCTGTCAGACAGAAACTCCACCTTCCTCAGAGCCAGGCTGAAACAATAAGGTGCTTTTTAAAAGAGGGGGGGAAAGGAAGGAAGGAAGGAAGGAAGGAAGGAAGGAAGGAAGGAAAGAAAGAAGGAAGGAAGGAAGGGAGGAAGGAAAGAAAGAAGGAAGGAAGGGACGAAGGGAGGAAGGAAGGAAGGAAGGAAGGAAGGAGAAAGAGACCAGTCAAGGGAGAAGAGAGCACATGGGAGAAATTGTTTTCTCTGAACTTCCCAGTCCTATCTGGACAGCTGCCTCATGATGAAGTCGGTAATAAAATGGGAATCCTTCCTGGCAGTGCTACTGAATGCCTGAAAAAGGCAATTTCCATCTGCATGGGCCAGAGTACTGTCCCTTCTACCAGAACACACACCTGCCTCTGCTGGTGCAGAAATTCTTCCCTCAGACTTGACTAATGCAATTCTCTGTTCCTAGGAATGAAGGAATGAAGTTTCATAAACCAAGAAAGCCACTATTTGTTTGAAGCACAATAGTAGGCCCTGCTTAGCAACGTGCTATCCTGAACACACCACCATGATTTTCTTCCCTGCCCACACTGATCACAGGGAGGGATCTAGGGCCCCCCTCATGAGGTTTTGGTGTAGACATGTAAATCAATTATTGGAGGTTTTTTCTAATTATTATAGTTTTCACAGCAATAAATTGGTTATAAGGTACGTCAGACTATCTTTAGTCCTTTTACAAAGTAGAGACTATAATCTCTCGGGGAAAATGGGCAAGAGGAGACAGCGGAAGTATCCAGAAGGTCAGAGAAAAACTCCCTGATGATGGAGGGGACACGTAGCAAGAGATGCTGCTTTCCTCAGAGCACTCTGCCCAGCTGCAGGACATTCCTTTAGGGCTTGTGTCCTCCAGCCCCATGGAATAATTTCTAATCCCTGTGTACCCCTCTGCTCAAGATATTTCAGTGAAACACTATTAATGAGGCGAGGGCTGGGAAGTGGAGCTGGCCGGCGGGAGCTGGTGGACATCTCACTGCTGAGTGGATCTAACGCCCGAGCATGAGCAGTCTGGGAGAGAAGGTATGTGTGTGCAGCTCATCCCCTGAGAGAGCACGGCTGCAGGCCTCATCACTTTTGGAACAAAACAGTGAAATTCCCCTATTTAATTTATGACATGTCTATTCTACAGGCCACACTGGAGAGTAGGATTAGCCCAAGGTAGCTGTAAAGGAGCCAATTCACGCACGAGACAGCATGACCACAGCAGGATGCAACTCAGAGGTATGAGCTTTGCTTCTCAGAGGTGCATAACAGCCTGAAATGCAGTCCAGCCTGGCTTGTTTAAAAGCTCGTTTGGGTATCTCTAAATTATTCTTCAGAAAGAGCATCCTTTTTTCTTTTCTTTTTTTTTTTCCTGAGCTTTTACTGATGCTCACAGACTGAAAAAAACAAAGACAAATAAATGAATCAACCATGTTCTCAAGACTGGGAAGACAGGAAATAAGAGAGAGAGAGATTTATTGATTTTAATTTTTAAATCTTGGGAGGTGCTCAAAACCTATGCTGATGGGACCATATAAGTAGCTAGATAGAGACAGTAAATATCAGGAGAAGCAATGATAAATCTCGCTCATGTTTTTATTGGGACAAATCCTGAGTTTATATAGCTGAATTACGTGCCAAAAAATTTCAAAGTTGAGTGTCTAGAAATAAGTACCTATATCCATGCGGGAATCAGTGAGAACTGTGAATTCTCAGTACCTCTGAAAATTGCTTTCACATAGATACAATTTATAGGACTACCTTCAGACACCAAGCTTTGAAAAATTTGGCCAAGATTCCTACCTATTTATTGTTTCCTAGGCCAAAAAGAGTGATGAAAGTAGCTGGCTTTTTATTATTATTTCCATATGCAATATATTTATAAGAATATTTATGCAAGGAATGTTACAGAAATTCCATGCTTTGTTTCCTTTGTGAAAGATACCTTCCTCATAAGAAACACATTATGCTTGGTCAAATACTTTTCTCTATGGGAGGATTAGATCCACAGAACTGTGGGGTTCTCATTTATCAGAAGCACTTAATTTATCACCTGGCTTTTATTAAAAAAAAAAGAGAGAGAGATCTGTTCTGTTTGGACAGCCACTGTACACTGGATTTAGGAGATTAAGGTTTACTCTAGAAAAGTGTTATTGTGAGATATGATATGAATAGCATGACATCATTTCTGGCAATACAGTATCAGTGAGTGAAAGGAAAATAAAACCAACATGCAGACAGCTTTCTGATAAAAGGAGAGAGTTCTATACTCTTCTCAAAATTTACTGTTTTCTAAGATTGTGTATGTCATATACCAGTCTAGAAATAAGAATAGACAAAACAGCAATAAATTCTTCAGAGGGCATTATTTGAAAATATATTGATGTTTCTAAGTGTGGGAGAAAGGAATTTAGGGTAGATTAATGAGGAGCCAGTGGGCTTGAATATATTTTATTTCTTACCAGAAAGCTAAGGATTTTCAACTTTTACTTTAAATCTTTGGATATAAGACTAAAGATTTTTTAAAACTACCTAATTAAATGCCTTTTTTTTTTTTTAACCAGCTTTATGACCTTGTTCTAACTTGCATGACATCATGGGAGGACATATTTACTCAAAAATTAGTTCATTATAAACACTATATTCTCCCCCAAATCAGGAAACACTGTTATTAAATCATCCTGGTTATTATATTTGATAAATTAATTTTCACGGAATAAATAAATATGAACTACCTATAACAAAGCATATTTAGTTACAAAAGATTCTGTTCTAGTTAACAAAATTTTAGTTTACTTATTTTTGTCATTGCTATACAATTTTTATAACATATTTTCCCTACTTTTAAAACAATTTAAAATCATTGCAGAAACGTGTCAGCATATTATCAATACTAGATTCTCACCCCCCAGTTTTGGTGGTTTAGATTCATTGGATTAATCATAGAATCATAGAATGGTTACAGTTAGAGGGGACCTTAAAGATCATCTAGTTCCAACCTCCCTGCCATGGGCAAAGACACCTTCCACTAGACCACGTTGCTCAAAGCCCCATCCAGCCTGGCCTTGAACACCTCCAGGGATGGGGAGGCCACAGCTTCTCTGGGCAACCTGGGCCAGTGCCTCACCACCCTCACAGTAAAGAATTTCTTCCTAATATCTAATCTAAATCTACTTTCTTTCAGTTTAAAACCATTACCCCTCATCCCATTGTTACGCTCCCTGATAAAGAGTCCCTCCCCAGCTTTCCTGTAGCCCCTTTGGGGGGGTTTATAGCCCTGGAATGGGCTATAAGGTCTCCCTGGAGCCTTCTCTTTTCCAGGCTGAACAGTCCCAGCTCTCTGAGCCTGTTTTCGTAGGGATTTAAGGCGTATGAGGCAGTGTCATAAACAGTACTGTTACTGGGTGGTCTTAACAACAGAAATGGTGAATGCATATAAGGAAAAAAAAAAAGTACATATATTTTCCTGAGCTTTTGGACTGGAGATATACAAGTAACACTGAGAGGTATAATTGGTTCTAACTCCAGTGCTAAGAGGTGTAATAGGCCCACTAAGAGATATTTGGGTCATTAAGTTTTTAGGAGAAAGTTTAGATATGAGTTACTTAATAGTTACAAATTCAAG
Source organism: Anarhynchus alexandrinus (assembly GCA_008711295.1). Taxonomy (NCBI): domain Eukaryota; kingdom Metazoa; phylum Chordata; class Aves; order Charadriiformes; family Charadriidae; genus Anarhynchus; species Anarhynchus alexandrinus. The sequence continues at coordinate 2,107,744 of VUYV01000151.1, forward strand.
GGAAGGCTGGTTTTGCAATTTCTTCGTTTCAATGTCTTAGTTACTATCACATTGCATATACTTTGTATCACAACACTGAGTTTTAGTTTTTGAGTTTCTATTGTCATACCGTTTTGCATCTATGTTCACAGATTTCACTAGATTTAGCTTTACCTGTCTTTACTCTATCCCCTAAATGAGCCTGTCTTTACAGTTTGCCATCCTGGAGCTAAACAGCAGCCATGCAGTATGTCTATAAAGTATAAGTATTCGTTACAAGGAAGAAGTTGTAGATATACCTCCATCCCTGCAGTTCATTTGAGCTCTTTAGTTGTAACGGATTAATTATATAATTTCTGTATCAAGTTATTCTCCTATATCAAAATGATGTGAAGGGATTTTGTATGTCCTATGGCCTATTTATCATTGTACTTACCCCATATTTTAACAATCTTTGACAACTTCCTTACATTCCTAGGATTAGTTTATATATTGCTTTGTCTTATGTTAATATTTGCAATCCTTTCCGTTATGTCAATTAACTGCTGGGACATCTATCTAGACACAGCGTACTCAAGTATAATAAAGAAAAGAAAAATACTTCAAGATGCTAACAAATTATAACCATGTCCAGATATAAACCAGATGTAAGAGTGATAAACACAGAGATACAGAATTGTCACCACCCTTCAAAATCACAATTTAAAATGTCTCCACCTTTGACCTGTAATAATAAGCTTTACTAGGGCACAACAGAGATGGAAATCTAACCATGTGTTTTCTTATTGAGTTTTTGAAAAGTTCTTTTTTTTTCCTTGTTGCTTCTTTAGTAGCAGCATTTCTCACACTATCCCTAAAAACACTAATGAGATTGGGGAAAAAGAAGTGGCTAATGGAGTTGTGGCTGCCTGTTAGCAGTGCTCAATGCAAACATGTGCTTCAGGTTATGAAATGGAGAAATGCTCTCACTACCGCACAGCCTTCTTCCTTCACTCACTATTTCACAGCTGTGTTTAGTGCTGGAGAATATATGTGCTGATATAAACCAAGAGCACACATAGGCCAAATACATTTTATCCCGCTATATAGTAACAGCGTAGTTCCTGAACAGACCTCCAACTTTGGAAGACTGATTAATTTCTAAAGACACTTTTGTCACCTTTAATTTGATGGCAGTGGAAGTACACTGACTTTCCTCTGGCAACCCAAAGAAAACACATTTCATTTAGTAGAAAAGGATATATTTTTTTCAATCTCTGTGAAACAGTTCTTATGAAACATGAAGTCACACAATATCATCTGGATTTCAGGTTTTTTTATAACTGTAAAATGAAAGCAGATTCTTTAAATCAAGATTGGTCGGTGTTTTGGTTTTTTTCCTTTCCCCTGGAAGATGTGTTTTAGTACACTGTGTATATGTTTCAACCTGTACCCTGTGTGTCCCTGGTGTTCCAAGGAAATATCATAAGGGTTTAGAAATGGTGATTAAGGAGAGCAAAGCCAACTCTCAAAGGGCCTTACTTCACTGTACTTCTACTGTAGTCACTGGGGATTGAGTCAAAAAAGATGTCAAAGTTTTAGTTCAAGCAAGAATGTTAACCAGAAGCCTTGAGGTCTCCGTTGAGCAGGCTGGAGATTCAGTACCTTCCTTCTGACCTTTCAGGCTGAGAGACTTGGCTGTGCTTCACATGACCTTGGACCGAATTTCAAGAATAACAATTCATACTTCTACAAGGAAATCATGAAATTGACTCATCTAATACAGGTTTTCTCAAAAGTGAGAAAACGAGAGAAGCTTTTTTTTTTTTTTTTTTAATCAGAGCTTAACAATGGGATAGTCTGGTTGTACTTTTGGATACATCTGTGAAGGATTTGCATTAATATGAAGTATGGGAAGAAAAAAACAAACAAAAAAATTTCAAAACAACACCCCCTACTGTGAGGTTAATATACATGTCATTCATCTAGTCAGTGCTATAAATAAATAGAGTAGAAGATAATTCTATGAAGGTAAAAAACTGAGTGCAATTTTACTTGAAAAAATTATTCTTGGATCAACTGATAAGCCTGCTCAAAAGAGTCAAACTAAATCCCAAATTCTGCTTTGAATGTTGAAGAAAATGAGTGAATTCAAATCTCAGTCTAACAGGGATTGAGTTTTATGTGTAATGCAAAGAAAAAAAATCATCACTGATATTTTTCAGGGAAAGCTGCTAAGTATTAGCCAAGTGTGAGTGTTATTAGCCAATCACATTTAAAGGAGGTGACTCCTTTAGGACATGAGATACCTAAAGGCCAGAAGGGATTCCCATCTCTGAATACTTGTATCGTGTAGGTGCATTTGCATTTAGGACTTAACTCCTCAAGAGGCAAAGACAGGATTTCAGATGCATGACTCACCTTAACATTTCTTATTTAAATACCCCATTGCTCAGCAGGTTGGCTGTTGTACCCTGTTTAATTTACTAGCAGAGACATCACCATAGTGTCTGGTGCCTATAAGTCTGGATGGAGTAGCAAATTTAAGCTGGAGCTCCTGAACTGAATCTAGATGTTGTCAGCATCAAGAGGCTGCCAACACAGGCATTGCATGTCAAAGACAGGATTAGCTGCAATTTAAAAAAAATCAACAAAAATGCTACGACTTTTAATCCTTTAAAGGATGGCTGTATCATTTCACCCAGTGAAGACTGCACGTATCTATTGTTCAGAGGATATTATGTAAACTGCCAAAGTCCCCGTAACACCAGGGATAGTTAAATGTGTAAACAGAAATAATTCTATATTTAAACATTATAGTTCTTCTGGTTGTTAAACTATCATTGGAACAGGATGGAAGCTGTTTTACAAGCTCCACTGTTGTATTTCTACACTGTGGGTGGTAGAAGCCAAGCCATTTTAAGACAATAAAATTTCTTTGTCAAATATACTGTAGATGACTGTTTATACATAGCAAGATTTGCCTCTCACCTTCTGAACCTTCAGGATAGAACATGGATGAAATGGATATGTTGTTTCTAGTTGTTGCAGCAGCCTGGAAAGTCAGGACTTGAATCTGCTGACATGGCTGTGGGTATTTGCCAGTTCTTTCCCTCTGTTGGAGAATTAGCCCTGCTTTCCTCCTGACTGCATAAGATGTGCCGAAAGATGTCTTCTTTAATATTAGAGTGAGAAAATGAAAAGCTGGAGCCCTGAATGCACATACAGGTGCTCTTCTGTCTAAAAATAATATCAGTTATTGAGAAAACAATTTTTTGCTCTGTAAAAGAAGTTAGAAGCCAACTGAAAATAGTGTGATGACAGTATTTAGCATGTTTCTGAGGTTCCCAAATAAAAATGATATTTACCACATAATTTACACTTTATTTGAAAGCAAAATTGATCAATATATACTGGCAAAATCTAATCCAATACTAATAAGTAAGATATTGAGTCTAAAATGCAATGAAATTGCAACAGTTGTATCAACGCTTAGATAGTAGGCTGAGGCCCTTTGAAGAACTTCGGTCCCAAATCCACAGAAGGATTCGATCATCTCATTGTCATTTAAAACAGTTGCTTTTTCATAGGACTCAAAGAAGCACCCTTGTGGATTTGGGCCAAACTGCCTTCACAGTTATTTGCAGCAGTTGAATCTCAAATTCACAGAGGTGTGCCACCTTGCAGAGGTGCCTTTTGAAGATTTTTTCAGGAAAAGAGAAACATCAGGAGAAATCCAGCCCTGATGGGCCCACTGTGACACAACGCATGTGCCTTGATCCATTCCCCCTTGGTCATGCAGCCTAACAGGATGTAGGAAATAGGAGTAGAGAAATTCCTCTTGAGGGAAGGGAATTGCAATTAAGTTTTGAAAGTGCAGGCCAGGATGTTTATTTTAAAACATGTTATCAAACCGCCACTTTACTCCGTAATTGCCTGGTGTTTAGTGTCCTTATCCAGCAGAGAGGCAACAAAGTGATGCCCTCCTGACCAAATCCTCGGAAAATGTACTGACGTATAAGGGCTGTTCTGAATGGGGACATTCAGCTGTGCTGGGTGGAGCACTCTGCAGGAAGGACTATGGGATTTGTGATGTCAGAAGAACAGCTAAGAGGTCACTGACATGGGAAAAAGCAGTCCTGGACACCTGCCTCTGCTCACAGATTTATCTTTGCTCTCTTCCTTCCCCCTCTACTCTCTGAAAACTGTGTAATGTAATATAGCAGCAATAAGTAACTATAAAGCATTTGGGGAGATTATGGTATTTCTGGATCTAGTTGCTGGATCCAATGAAGAAACATGGAAATTCTCTCTTTTGGAGTTATTTATTATATGAAAAACAAGGAATAAATTTTTATTTTAAGGAATGTTTTGGGAAAACACATAATAGAGCATGTATTTTTCTTATAGGGATAATTCTGCTTCCCTGACATGAACAGTATTATTTAAACTGTTAAACTGTTTAAATGCTATTAAAAATAGCATTTACAGTATATTTCAATTCATTTCAGTGCTTCTTTATTTTTGATACCTTTAAATATACAACTGGCATAACTTTTAGACTCTAGCCTAGCAGATTCAACACTTGGGATGTTTCTGTGATCTATTCAAGTCTACTAATAGAAGGCAAATATCCATTCCACTGCGGTAGCTAAGGTAACATAAATACCACTATAAAAAAAAAAAGAAGAAGAAAGGGCTAGGATTTGAAGAAAGTACGTCAGCTCCTTTCTAGTACTTATCCTGGAAGACACACATAATCACTGAATCAAGACACACTGCTTTTCATACAAATAATCTGTATCTATTTTTGGTGAGGTCTTTTGATAATATCTGATTTTTTCTGAAAAATCAACACATTTCTCCTATAAAGTATGAAATCAGACCAAAGCAAGTTTGCCTATTGAAGTGAAATATGAATTCAAGTATCCGTGTATTGATGTATACAATTAAATGAAGCTTTTTATCTGTTTTCAGCTTTGTCAGGATGTATTTTCAGTTGCATCAAATTTATGACCTGATCATTTGTCAACAATTCATTATTGCAACTTGTATTTATTGAATTCATTATCTCATAAAGTTCAGCACATGTAAGATCAGATTGCTTTCATTTTAAGACGTCACTGTTAAAATTCTTAAACACATTTGAAAGAAAACTAAATCAGATTCAATCATTGAAAGATCCTCTTTATCATTCCCATCTTAGATTCCTAAAATAATTTATAAACTACATCTATTCAGTCTTCATCTAATGTACAATGACAACTTTTAGTTGCTGAAAACATTACCAGTAAGTTTTCAGTTACTGGGTATGGGATGTCTATTTAGATAGGGGAACGTCCTCAACATTTCCCTCATTTGAAAGTGATTTTGGTTTGTGGTTTTTTTTATTTGGTTGATTGTGTGTTGGTTTGTGTTTTGGGTTTGGTTTTTTTTTTCGGGGGGGGGGGGTGTCTTATTAATGCTTTTATATAATGAAGAGTAGGAATGAAAACATGGTTGTCAAATGTTGACCTATGCACCCATCTGATCAATCTCATCATAATTTGTTGACTATATAGTGTACAAACTGGTCAATTAGCTGGAAGAAAATATTTATTTGTACTATTCCAATAATTTCTGCTAAATTCAGCACATCCCAAACCTAACATCAACATTATTGGATCCAAATTAGGCAAGGCTATAAAGATCATGTAAAGACATTTGATTTTAGGTTATTTGGTTTTGTTTCTTTGAATCCAAGGTGGTCACTCAAGGTTTAGGCTAGATACAAAGGCTGAGGTACCAGGCTGCTCTTTCTGGCATGCAAAGAAGCTAAGCCAAAAATACTTATGACTTTTTCAGGGCTAGCAAGGAGAAGGTACTTTTTGTTAATTCAGATTTGTCTGAGGTGAACTGGGTGCTGAGCAGGCTTCTTGCCTTGAAATTTCTGAAGTTCACCTAGGCTACATTTTAAGTGACTAAAATTGGTTTTCAGTACAAGTTTGAATACGTGTGTGATGAATACCATCACTCATCTGTCTGGAGTGTCTTTGCCAGTCTGGCAGAGTATCCATGCCCAGGTGTTGGCAGTGAGGGGTTGCAGGGTGGTCCCTCTGAGAAGAGGTCAGGGCTGCCCCATGCCAGACACAGCTGGTTCCAGTCATCTCCAATGGACCCACCAGGACATAGCTCAGCCCATCAGCCAAGTGGGTGGTCTCTCTGTGAAAATATGTTTAGGAAAGGGCAAAAAATGCCACACAGGCAAAGGAGGAGGAAGTGAAAAGAGTGAGAAACAGCAGAAGGAACGCCAAGGTCAGAGGAGGTGGAGGAGGAGGTGTTCCATGGCAGGTATCCACCGTGGCCCACAGAGGACCCCACACCACAGCAGTTGGATGTTTCATGAAGGACTGCAGCCCACGGAGAACCAGAAGAAAAGTGTGAAGAGGAAGGAGAGGCAGAGAGAAACCATTATATACTGACCATAACCCCCTGTTCCCCATTACCTTGTGCTGTTTGGAGGGAGTTAGAAGAGACGGTAATGAAGGAGTGAAGTTGAACCTAAGGAAGGGGGCAGAAAAGGGGTTGGTTTAATGTTCATCTTTTCATTACCCAAGTCTGTTTTGATTGGCAAGAAATTTAATTTTCCCCAAGTCAAGATTATTTTGCCCATGACAGTAACTGGTAAGCCATCACCCCGTCTTTATCTCAACCCATGGGCTTTCTCTTCCCTGTTCTTCCTATTTTCTCCCCCATCCTGCTGAGGGGGAAAAGGAATGAGCAGCTGGGTGGGAGTTTGGCTGTTAGCCAAAGCTAACCCACCACATACAGAAACAGAGATGACTCACTTATATACGTAGTCAGCATCTGAGAGATGAAAATGGCAGTCTGACGTAACAGAAAGATGCTATGGACTTGGAGGAACTGTGACAAAATTAATATCAGTTAGAGTGGAAGATCTCAAATCAAAAAAAGGCTCCACTCCATCAAGCACACATTTACTTAAGATATCAGTGCTTACAACCAGAACACAAATTTGTCAAAGTTTGAAGCACACTAATAAATAGAGCTCCAGAGACTTCAGTCCTATTCCCAGCTGTGCCAGGCAGCTGCTTTAGCAACCTGGGAAAATCACTTGATTCTTCTTTCAAACAGAGTTTGCTGACAGTAGTCAGACTGCTTTCGACCAATGCTTAAAAATGCTTACAAAAACAAGTCAAGGTTTCATACATGGAAGCGTAGCAATGCTATAAGTTAAATACAGGTTGTTATGCTTCTGCTTCCCCTGCAAGACTTTGTCTGTTTAGTCTATTTAGCTTATATGCCCTTGAGGAGGAGTTGTCTGTATATAGTGTTTAGAACAATGATATTTAATCTAACTGTATTACCACGCATAGTTTTAACTATAGGAATGGTCTCAGAGAGGCCATTTGCAAATCCATTTGCAGAATGCTAAGCATGAGCACCAATGTTTATGGGACTTGAGCCTCCAAACGCCTGAAAAGGCAATGTGAAATGGGCAAAATTTGGAACGGCTGTACTGAGCTTAGCTGGGAGTTGGTTGTGTTAAAGCAAGGATGGAAATGGTTTTTATAATGAAAAAAAAAAACCAGGTCTATCTTGAATTGCTGGTGATATGAATGTGTATTAAGTCAGAGTTTCATGGTTCTACAAAATCATATGAAGGTTTTTGAATGTGTTGGTTTTTCATGGTATTCAAGCACATAGCAAGGGGCTGTTAAGCACCACTTTCAATATGCAGTTTAAGGTAAATCCCATTAGGATCTAAACACAAGGCTTTTTGATTAACACACAGGCTAACACATCTTTGAAAATGGAGTTTGCATATGGTTTATCACCATTTTTTACTTTCCTTTCATATACAGTCACTGATTAAACATAGAAACTTAGCTCAATGTTATTTTCCATTTGCTTATGTTTAACTCGGCTGTTTTACTCAAAGTTTTGCTGCTGAAACAAAGGTGATTCTGAAGCACAGCATTTACAGAAAAGTTGTTCTGTCTTTGATTTCTGACAGTTGGCTGTACATAGATGTATAACAGGAATCACCCATTTTAGGAAAGTGTTCCTTATAATTTTGGGAAGATAAGCTTCCATTTAAGTCAGAATTATGATCTTGTGCGTTTTCTCATTTCCTTAAACAAAATCCCATGATAAGCCTTTATCAGGAGAGGTGTCACTGATTTGGTTGTGAGCTGGGCAGAAGGCGCTGCAGACCATGAGTGATTAGACCGGGGGGTGAGAAGCGTGGCACTGCTGGTAACACGGCGCTTGCTTGTAGAGATTGTTCGGTGTGTGTCAGAGGTGAAAACAAATGCTGTGCTGAGAAATATAAACCAGATTTCCTTTTGTTGGCCTGAGGATAGGAAGTGGCGAGAAGAAGAGAGAGGGGGAATACTGTAAATTGAGGCTGAAGTGAATTTTTTACAATAAGACTACTATATGAGCTAGTATGAGCTCCCTGAGGGTGAAATTCACTCTTCTGTACTGGGATAACACATGACTGGGGTTGAATTTAAAATCTCTTTTGAAGACTTTAGGGCAGCTACAGCTCTGTTCATATAATCCACTGGCTAGTAGCCCGTGCTTCCCTCTCTGTGCCTGATTTACAGTGTTGAATCCCCATGTGTTTGATGGCCACCAGTCAAGGTAGCAAATTCAGCACATTAAGAACTAGGAAAAAAAAAAAGCTCTGTAACTTGAGCCAAATACTGAATCTTTATTTGTTGAGATGTTACAAATCTATATCCTTTGTGCATAGTGAAGTGGGACTGGTGCAGATCTTGCTTTCTCAACAAACTATATTAGCATTCTCAAAGACTGAAAAATTGATAGAAAAAGCACAACTAGAAAACCTAGTAATACAAAAGCAGAGCAAGAGGGAGAAGTGAAAGAAACTTTTATCATTCATTAACGTGATGCATTAAACTGTCTCTTGCAGTAGAAAACCCCCACTAGAACCAGTTGTGTTGGCTCAGTGTGACAGACAGAAGAATTTGGTCAAATATTTCTTTTTCTGTCTATTTTCATTGCAGTCAGCCATTAGAAACATATTTTCCCTTTTAAAGAAAAAAATAATTTTAAAAGATTGCTTTAATACTGAACTTTATATTACTTCTCCAACATTGCTGTATTAAAGCAAATTGTACAGTAAGGACAGTTTCTGTGGCCATCTCTTGAGTAGCAATTTTATTTAGTGTTTATAACACTTCCATGGACTTGATTCTGAAAGCATAAATGACAATTCTTAATAGCACTATAGATTTCAATGAGGACATATTAATCAACCTGAATAGAAAGAACCAAAATCTACATTCTTAATTTTATTTGCAATGTAAGAAGATGCTGCATGATCTAAACTATAACATAAATCTTTAAATTAGCTCTAAAAATATGTCATACTTGGTTTTCCTTCCACTGCTTCCCTAGCAGTTATAATTCATGACCTGTTTTCCCTGTGAAAGGCTAATGGATGTTTTAAATTCCTTTAACACCAAACCAGCAGTTTGAGGAATAAATGTTAGTGGGCAGAATAATTCTTGATGCTTCCTTCCTCCTCCCAAGGTGTTAACATACTTCTACCTAGATGGTCATCTAATGTCTTTATTTCTTGGGGGTTTCTCATTTTATCTCTTCCTCCTCAGCTGTGTAGCCTGCCATCCTCTTGGCATTTCCCTTGAATTTATTACGTAATTGAAGGGAAGGTCTCCTGCTTTATAGCTGCTGTCTGCCCTCCCCTCCTTTGGTTCAAAGACAGCTCAATTCCAGAATGCAGGTGTGTGGTTTTTATGTGCCTTATCTCCATTTTCACAGTAAGATTAATGAGAGAGCCGCTTAGTGATGTTTTCCAGGTAGGAAAGTAGTTACTAAAAGGGAATGACAAATATTTTAAAGTCATTGCCTTATTATTTAATGTCACAATACCATTCAGCTGTGTCAGCTGACATCAAGACAGTATTGTTCTAGAAGAGGTATGTGTGCTTCAGTGATGTGAAAGTATCTTTTGTCAGAGTGAATCACCTCTGTTTAAACTAAATTGTAGAAGGCCGCCTACTCTGATACAAACTATGGTGTTGCTAAAGAATAATGTCAAATGATTTGTACTACTGCTTTATTTCTCATCCCACTGAGACTTTTTTTCCGTACATATACTCTATTGTTCTAATCTATGTTTTAGTGATTTCTTATGTATTCTGGATAAAAGTAGAGCAAAAAAATGGTTGTATAAACAACACCAAATCAAGACAGTTCTCCCCTGAAGAACCTAAAGATATTATAGGATCATGTAATCTTTTCTTTGTTTTCTTCCAGCCCTTGTTTTAGGCTCATCTCCCTCCCCGCGTCCGCCCTTTATTTTTTAATATAGCAATTAATTGTCAAGTAGAGGTATCCAGCTAGTGCATCCAGACAATTAAACCTATAAACCTGCAGAGCACCCTTATGGTAAAAAGGAAAGGAAGTTCATCCATCAGAAGTAGGTCCAGCCTAAAGGAAGCTCGGTGTGACATTTCCTACAGAAGTGATCCAACCTTGTCTTGCTAAAAAGGGAGACAAAACTATCGTTACCCTCTTCTCCATGTCTGGCTGTGAACGAAATGAAGTTGCTGCTGTACTTTTGTCTGAGCTTGGTGCTGTTGACAGAGAATGGATTTACTTTGTGCACAGTCCTTTCATCAGTTTGGGAAATACATTTTTAAGGTCAAGTATCTGAGCAGTTACATATAATTTTCAGTTGCACTGTAGTGCACTTTAGTAAGTTAGGTTGTTTTGGGGAAGGAAAGAGGTCTTTTTCATAAATGATTTAAATACAATATTTTCTCAAGACACCTTACACCTTTGAAGGCATAAGCTGTGTCCACTCTTCTCAGAAGTCTGGTGATCACTTAAAATGACAATACTAAATTTCTTGCTGCTGATATTCAGTTAATCAGTATCCCCAACTTAATGTAGAACCCATAACTTCTACAGTGCCACTGGGAGTTTTCTATGACAGAATTCTGAAATGGTTTTGCCTGTGTGGCAATGTTTCAGAAATCTAATATCACCACTACCACCACCTAAGTTCCAGACTATATTTTTTATTTCTTAAAATTTAACTTTAAAAATGACAAGTGTGCTGCTACTATAGAATGCTGTAGAATTTCTAGTACACTGGAGTCTGCATAAATGAAGTTAAACTTTCTGTTTAACATCTCGTTCATAGGTGCCTACACATTTGTCTCATTTCTTATTCATACTTTAACTCACAATTTATCCAGAACACTTGTAATATTAATCCCATATACTCAGAGGTTGTTCGGAATAGGAGGCATGATTTTCATAAGCAGATGGCTTGGGTCTACTAAAAGAATGTAAAGAAACATAATTTACCATGTTTTTAATTCATATTTTCTGAAAAATGTATGTATTTTAAATTGGATGTGAAAGTTCCCAGGGTTTTCTGAGCAAATTTTCAAATTTGTTGTGATTCTATTTTGTAGATTTTTTTTTAAAAAAACATCTAAGTTATCACAGAATCACAGAATTATAGGGGTTGTAAGGGACCTCTGGAGAACCTCTAGTCCAACCCCCCTGCCAGAGCAGGGTCACCTACAACAGGTTGCACAGGACGGCATCCAGGTGGGTTTTGGATGTCTCCAGAGTGGGAGACTCCACAACCTCTCTGGGCAGCCTGTGCCAGTGCTCTGCCATCCTCAAAGTAATGAAGTTCCTCCTCATGTTTAGATGGAACTTCCTATGTTCGAGTTTGTGCCTGATACCTCTTGTCCTATCACCGGGCACCACTGAAAAAAGACTGTTCCCATCCTCCTGGCACTTCCCTTTAAGTATTTATAAGCATTAATGAGATACCCTCTCAGACTTCTCTTCTCCAAGCTAAAAAGACCCAGGTCTCTCAGCCTTTCCTCATACAAGAGACACTCCAGTCCCCTGATCATCTTTGTAGCCCTTTGCTGGACCCTCTCCAGCAGATCCCTGTCTTTCTTGAACTGGGGAGCCCAGAACTGGACACAGTACTCCAGATGCGGCCTCACCAGGGCAGAGTACAGGGGGGATGACCTCCCCCGACCTGCTGGCCACACTCTTCTTGATGCACCCCAGGATGCCATTGGCCTTCTTGGCCACAAGGGCACATTGCTGGCTCATGGTCATCCTGTTGTCCACCAGGACTCCCAGGTCCCTTTCCACAGAGCTGCTCTCCAGCAGGTCAGCCCCTAACCTGTACTGATGCATGGGGTTATTCCTCCCCAGATGCAGTACCCTACACTTGCCTTTGTTGAATTTCATCAGGTTCCTCTCCTCCCAACTCTCCAGCCTGTATGGCAGTACAGCCTTCCGGCATGTCAGCCACCCTCCCAATTTTGTGTCATCAGCAAACTTGCTGATGGTACACTCCATCCCTTCATCACTGATGAATATATTGAACAGGACTGGACCCAGTACTGACCCCTGAAGAACGCCACTTGTTACTGACCTCCAACTAGACTCTGCACCACTAATCAAAACCCTCTGACCTCTATCTGTCAGCCAGTTTTCTATCCACCCCACTGTCCATTCATCTAACCCACACTTCCTAAGCTTGCCTATAAGGATGATGTGTGATGAGTGTCGAAAGCTTTGCTGAAGTCAAGGTAGACAACATCCACTGCCTTCCCCTCATCTGTCCATCCAGTCATGCCATTGTAGAAGGCTATCAGATTAGTCAGACATGACTTCCCCTTGGTGAATCAATGTTGACTACTTCTGATAACCTTCTTTTCCTCCAGATGCTTGGAGATGATGCCCAGAATGAGCTGTTCCATCATCTTTCCAGTGATGGAGGTGAGGCTGACTGGCCTATAGTTTCCCAGGTCTTCCTTCTCCCCCTTTTTGAAGACTGGAGTGACATTGGCTTTCCTTCAGTCCTCAGCCACCTCACTTGTTCTCCACGACCTTTCAAAGATGATGGAAAGTAACCCAACAGTGACTTCTGCCAGCTCCCTCAGCACTCGTGGGTGCATCCCATCAGGACCCATGGACTTGGGTTACACGCTTGTGATATATAGGATATTTTCATTCTATTTCCTTTAACTACCTCCTTTTATATAGTAATTGGAAATTTTTAAAGGTTAACAATAGTAGACACTAAAAACTGTTTTAGGGATTAAAATATCAATTAGAGAAGGTTAGGTAATAATTGGAAACAGCTTCTCAGGTGGTGAATGAATCCTGTTTCTCCTTTGCATCCCTTAAGGATTTGCTGGCAAACTTATCTCTGACTAATGTAGCCTTTTTCTAATGGGTATTTTATGGCCTGGGCAAACCATCATGGTAATTAGCTCACAATTTAAGGCTGAAAGAAGTGTATTGTTTTTGTGAGGAGCCCAAGAACCAAAATAATTGGATTAAAAATAAGATGGTTTTCAAACACTGAGTTATGCTAAATACTGTGCTGTGAGAATGATACAGGACTCATTCTGACTACCCAGAGAGAATTAAAACTGAGAACCTTACTCTCTGTGATGTTGATTATTTGGAGCTGGGGAATCCAGTTGAAAGGATATAGCTGCAATTTAATGCGATTAGCCTGCCATATCAAGTCATTGGATAATTGTAGACCTTGCAAGACACTGCTCTTATGGTGTTGATATGCACTGGCCTCTGGGAGCACTGATTGAAGAGGGATGATGAGAGTAAAATAGATTCGGATAAAATTAGAGACAACTGGGGCAAATAGATGCAGATTTTCTCATTTTCACACAAAAGAAACCTAGCTGAGGTGAAATGGAATCTGGCTGTAATATGCTGAAAAGCTACTTATCACAACTCCCTCTGGTATATGCAACAAACATATGGAACAAGGTTGAGGCTTAACTGGTCTACTCAAGTTCATATAACACATTCATTATTTTCTGCATTAAAGAAAGAGAATGTCAAGATCAAAAGCTCCGTTCTGATTAGCTGGCAAATGTGCAGTATTGTAGTACAGAGCATGCATTCATGTATAACTACTTTGCCGTATTTGGAAATCAATTTGTTTCATTCCTGTTGAGGAAGTACTATAGTATCATTTCACAAGAATGAAAGGCCTGAGCTTAATTGCTGGTCATATGATTCTGAACTCTTGTTCATCACCCATACCTCCCACAAAGCGTGTGTCGACTCCACTGCTGTAATTCTGTTTTATTCAGAGATTACACCAGTTTTGGTTCACAGATACTAGCTCCATGCATACCATTTATCTAGGGATGGAACAATCCAAAGTTCACCAAAACAGATGATTAATTTGATAGCGTAGATACAAGCCACTGATATTGCTACGTATGCACAGCTCTAGTTGAGTGAATGGAAGCTGTGCTTTTGAAGTAAAACCAAATTAGATTTGGGTTGTTATTTATAACTGAAACTTTAGTTATTTATGCAACACTATAAAAAGCAATATTAAGTCCCTCTACAGTTCGAGGAATTTAACTTGCCTAAGTGCTTTTAAGGATCTGTGTCCAAGTCATTAATGGTTTTTTTTATTTATGTCACACATTATGAATCACCCACAGTCAATTAACAACAAATCTGGATTAACAACCTCATACAAACTGCTCATTGTTAAAGAACAAAATTACATTCCTATGATTATTAGAAAATGTATCTTGCTACTTTTTCCTTTTCCAGATCATTGCGTCTGAGAAAATAGATTCTGCTAAAACATCAGAGTTTGGCCTGATTTCACAGTGAGGTGCCATAATGCTATCTCATTCAAACTTGCAAATCATTTGAATTGAAGATTAAAGAATCATGATATAGAAACATAGAACCATTTAGGTTGGAAGGGACCTTTAAGATTGTCAAGTCTAACTGTAATCATTCAGTCCAACCATGTAGAACACAATAAACTGTCATGGTAAATTTTAAAGTGTAAATATACCCCTGGAAGCCACCTGTGCTAACACTTGCTTAATTCAAATTAGAAGTAATCAGAAATTTCATTTTATTATTTCACCTCAGAATAAAAGTCAAGATTTTATTCTTATTTGCATTTAGATATGATGACTCCTACCATCTGCACTGCAGTAAAGGTTGTATTAGTTTGCATTGTCATATATTGTATTAAATGTTCTAATATGAAAATATTTCTCCTAAGGTGGAGACTGTATGTAGGGATTGTAGGAAGCTCCTTCTTTAAGTTGATGTTGATAACCTAGAGTGCAGAAAGCAAAAATGGGAATTTCAGCCTATTTTCTTGTAACAAGAAATTGCAGATGACTATAGCAAGACAGTATTTTGTATATTTTATTCTTTACAGGCGAGAACGCACAAATATTAACCCAGACATTTCTAAATAAAAAAATAATAAATAAATAAGTTGTTATATCTGGAACTGCAACTTTCTAAAAGCTGCCAACCCCAGCTAGTGGTCATGGGTTTCTGTTAGAGCAGGCATCAACAGCCTGTACAAAACCAGGAGATGTTACATCTGCTGGTTCACTGCAGTTCACTGTTTTTCAGAAGCGGTCTCAACTGAAATAATTATAATCAAAACTTAGCTCTATGAACAATACCCTAAATTGCTGATGACCGCAAACTTGGAAACTGAAAAGCGAAGGGTCATTGAAGAGTTTCCGTATTTTCTATGAACTTTCTGTATTTCTTTGATGGACATAGAATGACTCTTTAGGCACCGATTAGAACTCTTAATTTTTTTTAACCTTTTCAACTTTTTTAATTGGTAGTCATCTTTTTCAGGGTTGTCTTTCTACCCAGCATCTTTTTCAGTTTTTATTGGATCCCAAATGTCAGGTTTGAATTATCTTTTAAAAAAAAATCCACATGGAATTTCTCAGTCTGTTCAGAAATTCTTTTTGTACACAAGTTCTTGAAAACTTCCCAGTTCCATTCAAATTCTGGAGAGTGACTGTAAACACAACACTTATGGATAGATTCATAATAAAATTTGGAGAATGGGAAAATGTTCTGTTTCATATTGACCCTGCTCATAATTTATTCCTTGGAAAATCTGTTTCTCCAAAAGACATTCTTGAGAATTTATTTAGAACTAGAAAAATTAGTATTCGTACATTGTGATTTAATTTTGTAAGCAATTTCATTGTCTCACTCTATACAATTTTGTGTGTTTAATTTTTAAAATTTTTGGACATTGTTCCACCAATGTACAACAGACTGTTAGTTTTACTTTTGCATCAGTTGTTTCTTATGATATCACTTTTACTGTTGAAAATATTCATCTCAAGATTCTGAAGCTGTCTTTATATCAGCATATTAAATGTGAAGAGATCATTCTCTTGTCCTAAGTCCAGACTGCATGGAATGGCTTCCACCCATATTACTAAAATATCTCATTATCTCAAGGCACTTGACTGTAAATTACAACTAGGAATAATGCATTACTTTGTTATCTTCTGAGCTATGCCCAGGAAATATTTTGGACAGTGTTAATTGGTCCACGTCAAAAGTTTTGAAAATTTAATAGTATGAGTGATGAAGCTTCTCAGTGCTTGGAAATGCTTCTTAGTACCACTTAATTTAGCAATATAGTTTTAGCTTTAGAGAGAATAAGTAGACTGCATTTCAGGGGTCTGCAAAAGGTGATTAGGAAAAACAAATTCTTAAATATAGTAGAGTAGTCCATGTACATGAAACTCCTCAGAGAAAGGAGGTTACACTTCCCTTCAAAAGAAGCTCATGGGATCACATATCCTGAAAGTTTGTGAACTTGTGTATTTAATTAATTATCTGGAGTTTTTCCAAACCTCACATGCCTTCATTTTTGATGAACGATATCTTAACTACATATAGTACCTTTGCTCCATTTAGAATCAATTGCTTAGCTATGGATCTGTAGGAAATCTTGTGGTTCTTACATTTTTTGCAAACTTTTTGCTTTTCCTCCAAAAGTTTGGAGTACCACCTTCACTTTTCAGTTTTCATATTTGAATGTAAAATGTCAAAGCTAAGCTTGGTCAAATCTGAAGGGTTTACTCCATGTTTGCCTCAGATCTATGATTCTCAAATTATTTTACTGCAGGTTAGAAATCAAGTCTGTTTTGTTTGAAACTATCCTACCACAGAACTAGAAGGTGTTTAATTTTCATACCGTTTTATATATTTGCTGCTTTATGTAAAAAAAAGGGACAATAATTTTGCATGATATGCAGTTAGAGATCAAAATCATATTGTTGTAGACACTCTTCCAAAGCCCAGATATGAATACTTAAAAGGAACTTAACAAATTAATTTTTTGCAATTCCTTCACTAAATATTAATTTTAATATTGAAATTTTAAGCAGTGTTTTTATTCTCTTCTCTTTATTTGTGACACATATAGACATCTGTAAAAGATCTGGTATTAATTTCTTCCCTGTTTGAAGCCAAATACATAAGTTCTCAATAAGATTGATCTTTACTCTATATCTTACCATGCTTTGAAAAGCTACCTTGTGACTTTAAAATAAGTTCCTATAATTGTTTGTATTATTCTGCTTCTCTTCACTCTTGCTGCAAAGGAAGGTATAAAGGGAACTTTGTTTACATATGATTGTACACAGGAGAACATCACAGTGAAGGTTATTGAGGTTAAATGATAAAAAATAAAAGTCATACACTTTGCTATAGCAGTACCTGTCTAGAATAGTTAATATCTTAATAAATTAATAAAAGTGTTGTTCAGATGCATCAAGTATTTAAATTGCCTTTTTTAAAAGGAGTTTATTATATACAACCCATAAGGTTCACAAATTTTTGTCTTCAGTTCAGTTCTGCATTTCTTTCAGAAGAAAACACTAATTTAATACTAAAAAAAGATTTGTAGAACTATATGTAAGTGTGCTTTTCTATGAAAGGGCAAAGACAAATAAACCTGGTGTTTCTTATGAGCTCTTCTAAAACGATTAAAATCTACTTTCTAAGTCTGAAGTCACATTTCTTAATTCTGACTTTACCAAGATGAATTGTTGTTCATCATTTTATTGTTATTGCTTTTTTGTATTTTGCAGTAAACTGGCATTGCCAATAACTTAAACTCGGAACAGATACAAATAAAGTCTCTCATGTCAACATATATTAAATCTAAATATATAGTAAATATAAATAGTACTTAATAAGGAAGTAAATTGTATTTTAGTTTCACACTATGTTCATAGCTGAAAGATATCTTGGTAATGATAGAAGAGATACTGCACGTATTCTCACATGCCTGTTTTAGCTCAATGACTTTGGATATCCTTGAAGAGGACCCTAAGGAACCAAGACTCTCATAAACTCTGAAAAACCTCTCCAAATAGAATACAGAGTAAACTAAAGTCTCACAGGCTCAGCAAGGACAACATGGACACATTCAACATCGTTAGTAATCTTCTAACATCTTTTAGAATATTTAGTAGAAATTAACTCCAGGATAAAGGTAAAAGATTAGTGTACTTACTGAGTCCTTAATGCCATGGCTCATAGTAAAGTAAGTAGTGATGTCAGACCTTTGCATTCTCCCTGAGCTTTAATGGATTTCTTCCATAAAGATATATTCTTCCAATAGATCTCTGATGAAGTAGTACCACAGTCACATGCACAGAATAATGATTCCTGTGTCTGGTATTCAGAATGCAGCATGAAGGTGGTGACTGTTTTTTTTTATTTTCCTGTTCTGTTACAGTTCTAATATATGTGTTATCTTCATTGTCCCAAAACTCACACCTTTGTGCTGCTGATGTTTAATTTTTGCTGATCAGAATACTGATACTGATATGATTTAGTAGCTTGATGAAGGTCAGTATCATCTGCATCTGATGTCTAGGCTATAGGGTCAATTGCTCGTACAATGACCGTGATGATATTTCTTTTCCTCTTATTCCTTTATCCCACCTAACTGCTGAATATATATGCTCTGGAAGTCATGCATTAAATTTGGCCTCTCAAGCTTGATGGATCTGGAAGAATACTAATCCAAAGGGAGTTATTGTGCATTGTAAATCATAAATATTTTGAGAAAGAGGAGAAATGTGTCAAATTTGGAGCAAACATGAGTTATGGCACGATTGTCTTCATAAAATCAAGTTCTCTTGAGTATATATTCTTATATTATTTCAGTGTGAAAGAAATACTATCCACATCTAATCTGAAATGCATGTTTTTGCATTTCAGTTTTATTGCTATTTTCACCCACCAATAGGGAAAACATGAAATTTAATTTCAGACAAGAAATTAGAAAAGTACATTCAAATTGAAATTAATAGCCTATATCAATACCAAAACTTCGATATATGATTGAAACATGCATAGTTGTTTTCAACATAACTATAATCTAGCTGTAACTTCTTGGTACCTGCTGTAAAAAAATGCAGCTTGCAATATGGCCTGAACCAAATCGTGAATCTCCTGCATGGGTTTACTTGTGTGCTGAACTCTATACTGATGAATGAGATTTTTTACCTCAATTTTCTAGATTAAAGCTATCTCAGATGTGCTAGATGCACCGATTTCATGGTCCTCAGTTGCATTCTTAGGATCCTCCTCCCCAGCTGGATTATATACTAGGTAAGAAAATACAGGAGAAAAAGAATCAGGTTCTGTTCCACTCCCTTTCCACAAGAAAAAGGTCACATCTATTAATGCCTGTGAGATTTTATCACAGTACTTAGGAACAACAAACATATTTCTCTTGTTTTAACTAAAATTTCCTTCACTGTAGGTAGCATGGTGTACGGAAAGAATATGGAGGTATTGCTGTNTAGCTAGTCATTTCTCCATCCATCATCTCCAGAAAGGGAAGTAAAAGGCACAAAAAATGTGATCAAGTGTAAAAAAAGAATCTCAGTCCCCTGCATGAAGTGTCTTATTGTGTCTGAAAGCACACATGTAAACAGAGAAACAGGAGTCATAACTGATGTTTTTATCCATATAGTAGAGATACGGTGGTAATGATTGTTATTTCCATTTTGAATAAGGACTAACAGGACAGAAAAAAGCCACTGTGACTATCCATTCCCTCTTTCTCTTTGGTGTTCAGTAACTGTTTCTGCTTTTTCTCTGCTTTTTCTTTCTTTAAAAAGCAAAAGCCTTTCAAAAATACCCTCTAAATGCATTCTTTCTTTTTTTTCCATGTATTTGCCCTGTTGCCAACATCATTCTGTTAATTAACCTTTATCAACCTTTTTTAGATTTCTTTTCTAAACTTAAGCACCGAATAAGAGAACTGTCCATAGAAAACTTAGGAGAGATTTGACTGAAGCAAAAGCTTGAAACTATTTTCAGTAATGAATTTCACACTGGAGTATTCAACTGAACTTGAGGAGATTTAAAGTACATTTTTATTATCCCTTGTTTAAGTTGTGTTACACTGATATAGTGCAATCTCTCAGTTTAGCAGCTGTTGTTTACACCTGAAGCTATTGTAAAAATCTAGGATCTCATCAGTTTGGCTGTTTGTTTTTTTTTTCCCATCATTTTCTCGACTTTTTTCTTGTGACAAATGAGGCTTTTATAAATTAACTCAGCTGGTGCACATTTGACCCCAATTTTTGAATGTATTCCCTGGGTCAAGTACTTTTCTGTGTGAGAATAGAGTCATTCTTCCCACCCTGAGGCAATCAGAGTACTTGTGCATTTAAACTTACCATCAACAAGTTTTTAATCATAAATATTTTCTACAAGTTTCATCTAAACAAACAGATCTAATCCTAAAAAAAAAATAAAATAAAGGCACTTACAATTTATTTTCTAGGCTCTGCTTACCCATATTAAACTATTTTACTGAATAATAAATTAAAAATAAAAGTCTGTTACTTTAGAATAGCTGGTATGGGCATGTTTCAACATATTTAAGTGAAATGGTATTTTGCTCTGAAAAATCCAAAAAATCTTATCTTCTGATTTTTATGTAAATGTAAGAATGATATTATTATATCTGTACGTGACTGTGTCTCTCTCCCTGACTTTCTCTTATCAGTTTCTTCCGTTGCTGGGAGTTTTGCTTCTACAACCTAAGTGCCAACATATGGTTGCATTCTGTAACATGAACTCATAGCTAAATCTATGAAGTTCATTCTTTAGTCTCTACCTTTGGGACATCAGTAGGTGGTAATCTTAGCAACCTGGATGTGATATCACCATTGTGGCATTTTCATTGACACAGCTTTGCTACAGAGACCCTTTACCCCCAAGTATAATTCCTGAAAAATTAGCCTCTCATTACAAAACATTAAATCTCTTGTCACTCAACCCTGTAGCTTGATGGAAGCGTTGGATATACGGTGGGGGTAAAAAGCTCCCCTAAGGATTAAACTTGGCACTTCCCTGCTTGGTGATACGGGCTCTGGATGGGTGGTCCCTCTGGATCTCCTTTCAATAACAGGTTCACGGGCAAGTAGACTGCAGCTATAGAGAGGATTAGAAATTTTTAATTCAGCAACCCCAAAATTTTATGAGTTTTGAAGTGCCAACTATATTATTCTCATGCTTTGTTACATTGGCAAGGGGAAAGGATTGCCTTTGATGAGAGTAGTTTATTATTTATTATCACAAAATATCTTCCAAAAGCTTCCCTCCTGGGTGGTTTGCCTTTTCCTACTTTAACTTTCTAGTGAATGTTTGAGTTGCCCCTTCTTTCCTCCTTGTGGTGATTTAGGTTTGGTGAAATCGAAACAATGTGTTTCATATTTCTTATTTGCCAAGAGAGACTTTCAGGGCAAGGCTGAAAGAAAGCAGTGCTTTTGGTTAACATCTCCCATGAAAGCAATATATCTAGAATAATTGTCCTGGGAAAAGCAAGCCAAGGAAATTTGCTCAGCTGTAGACTGACTGAAGAGCTCAATGATGGGATAAATGGGTTACCTTAACCGCATACCGAATAAAGTCAACCTGTATATGGCAGCTTTGATATTCATGCAAATTGTTATCACATTTAGGTAAAGAAGAAAGTTCGTCTAAGAATGTAAATGTTAAAAATGTTCCCGCTCCCTACCAAACACTACTGGTTAGGGTTGAATACTAAGAAACAAACGTGTAGCAATTTTCTTTATAGAAATTCCTTCTGTAATTAAAAATTTTAAAAATAATTTTAATAATTTTAATAAACTTTTATTATTAAACTTTTATTATTGTCTATGTTTTAAAAACTTAAACAGTTGAACAATAATCTGTGATCGCTAACATAGAAGTTAGCAGAGAAATGAGACAACACATACAGTGCTTTGTTCATGGTATCATCAGGAGATGATAATTTAGGACAGGAGTTTTAAATATTGATCAGGGATTTTTCAGCAAAACTAGTCAAAGTCATTGTTATCTCATAATTTGAAATAAACCACACATTTTGTTAAGTGAATGAATGACTTAAAAATAAGACTCCTATTTTTGCATCTGAATGGTAAATTTTAATGACCATTTTGAAATCTGTTTTTACAGGCATATTTTATTTAAACTATGTGTTAAACGTGCAATAAATCACCACAGAAAATGGAAATCAAGAAGAATCACAGCTTAAGTCTAACTAAACCCCCAGATTAATTATTGAATCAGAGGTTTTAATAACTAAATGACCATGTCATGTCTGGATTAACTTTGACTATAGTGTTAGTATTTAGCTGCATCACTTGTAAGAATTAAAAAATAGAAGTTTATTCACTTCAAAGGACATAAAATAACCTGCTGAGCTCCGTTCACTGTAGTTTGTTTATACTGCTTTCTGGAGTTGAAGGGCACTCTTCATCTTCTCCTTATTTGTGGTTTAAATTGGAAGGTCATACAGCCCACGGTAAAAAAAAAGAAAACAATAAAACATCCCCCTACCCCCTTATTTCTGGCTTCTCTTGCCCATTGGCCAGCCCAGTTTGAAATAGTGCTTGGAAGAAATTCATTCCCTTGAGGTATCATGATCATTTTTCAAGTGCAAACACTGTTCGTTCTCTCTGGAGATGCTTTGATTCACTTTCAGCCTATCAGCGACATATGTAAGGTACCTTTTCAAAGTATGTATCAGTGAAATTCTTCTCCTGGCTTTTCACCTACTAATTGCAAGCAGGGAGCTAGTTCTCCTTTTTCAAACAAAGCCACAATTTCTACATCTTCCCTCAGTTTAACTACGGTTGTAGAGGCATATACTGCATAAATTGTGATCACGATAATGTGAAGCTTTCATCTTAGCTTGAAATAGCATCTGTCTGTTGCAACATCTTTGAAATCTTGATTGATAAAGAATTTAGATCTGGTTTTAATTATTGTCTTATATACTTGGCAAAGGTTAATATTTTGCATGGGGGAAAAGATCAGGCTATAATTCCTGGATTTAAGGCAAGAACTCCAGAATTTTACTCAGCTATGCTTTCCTATCCTATGCTAGAGAAAACATAAATTTTTGAAATAAAGAAATTTACTGTTTGTTTGAGGAATATGGCATTTTTTTCATGGCTTTTTCAGTTTATAAACAGAAAGTTTATTAGCTCTATGTAATTGGGGACAAAAATAAATCCATATGTATTTGTTTAGTAAATCAAGATTTAAAAGTAAAAAGAATGTCCCAGATTGGTAAACATAATACAATTTTCTGTTCAGTGTTTCAAATTCATTAATGACTTATTGGTCCTAAGGTTAAGGGAACTACACTAGCTCTCCTTTGGCCATATTTTTCTGAAAGACTGAAGTTGATCAGACCCAACTGTACACCGAATCAAAGAAGTTTGCAAACTCTCTTTTTTTTCTTCAACTTCTGCCTGGGTAGATATTGCGTGGCATTAGTATTTTAAAGAAATAACAAACTCTGAAGTTTCTAAAACAGAAATGGAGTTTTCATATCACTGTAAAGTCACACTGTGTTCATTTTGCTATACAAAATATAATTTTTTAATTTTTTTTTTAGTTTATAAGAATCATGTCCCATGTTTTTAAAATGTTTCTTAAATTGATACAGCTAAGAAAATTTATAAAGTGACTGATGTTGAATTCATAGGTTTCTGTGTTTATATTTCAATCAATATCTCTCAATCAAAGTTATCATCCAGACTATACGACTACACATCCCAGGAACAATTTGACATAAAAACGTCTTTAACTCTTTTCTTCTGTAAAGATGATCTGTCCTGGTTTGAAGAAAGGAATTTTGAGAGTCCAGTGTGATCAGTGTGGTTTTAGTGGAAAGTGTCCCTGCCTATGGCAGGGGGCTTGGAACTTGGTGATCTTCAAGGTCCCTTCCAACCTAAACCATTCTATGAATCTATGATTTTACAAAATTGGAATCATCATTAAATTACTTGTATAAAAAAAAAATGAATTACTGCAATGGGGAGTGGATGGAAGAACTACTTCCTGTGCTATTTAGTGTATAAGATGATGTTTTTACCCCAAATCTTCAAGCTGACTTGTGCAAGCTAACAATATTAATCAGAGATTACAGACTATTTTCAGGTGATTACAGTAGGAATGTTTGTGATCTACTGGGTAAAGAGCTGCGTACATACTAATGTTAGTTTATTCTGAACATTAGAAAAGCTCTTTAAGTCAGCAAATATCTAAGTTTTTCAGAGGCTTTTCTGGAACTTCAGAACATGTGAAGCAGGCTTACACACTCTGGAAATTATCCAGTCTTTGTGGTGTTGAATATTGGGTTGATAAAGTCCTTGGTTTCCAGACTTAATTTATTTTTTCTGTATCTAAGTCTTCCAGAGTGACAAACTCATCTAATTCGGTGATTTCACTTCTTTAGCTTTTGTTTTTCATTAATCCCTCTTGTGTGATATTATGCTGAACACACCCATAAAGTAAGTTTTTGTTTACTTAAAATATGGTGTGTGTTTTTTATACTTTCACAGAAGATGTCTTTGGCTGGCTGACAATTTATTTGAAAAGTATTTTAACTACTGTATTAATAAACAGTGCTACTTACAGATCATGGCAATATGTTTTGCATTTTCATTCCCCATTTTTGTATTATTCAGACATGTAATGAAAACAGTATATGGGACTAGCTTTTAAGCATTTATTTTTAACTACTGTTTATGTCTCCAAATTCATTCCTTGTGTAAGATGTGCCTAGAGAGGCAATGAATATGGATGAGATTGACCCGTGTTCCTATATTTTCACATAATTTCTGCAAAAGACAGTTGTCTGTGCTAGTCTCTGTGGGAGAACTGTATCATATGCTAACTTTGAAAGAGGATTAAAGAGATGATATAATAGTTTTTCTAACTCTAGATCAATGATTCTTTATGACGTGATTATGAAGTGAGCAGCCAAAAGATAAATAAAAAAAGATGAGCTTTTAAACCCAAAGAATAGCTCTTGTTCATGTATTTCTTTCAAGAATTAAGAAAGAGGAATCAAATCAGTTCATCTATATACGTCAATTCAAGAGAAGGCAACAATCTTCTTTTAAATGCCGAAAGATTTTGTAGAATTCCACAATCCTTATTGTGGTGGATGTGTCCTTTGCTTAAACATACATTTTTCCAAATACAGTGGCATGCAAGCCTACTATGGCAAGGAATGTCTCTGTCATGCAGAAACATCTGTTTCGCTGCAGTTAAATGGAGAATTTTCTACCCATGAGCTATTAGAACATGATTATTTTTTTTCTCCATACAATGGGCTTATAAACAATTGAAGACTCGGAGATAGGGGCCTAATTAGAACAAAATTAAATCACAGGGAATTAGGAACACAATTTGATTGGCTTTCACTGTGACTTTTGGACTTTTGAAGATTCCCCTCAACACACCCTCTTAAATGTTGAAACTTTTTCCGTGAAGCATCATTCATTAGCCCAGGTTCCCCTAAGGTTAGCTGCTGCCATTCTAAATGTATTCTGCTAATGTAAAGAAAAACGATCATTCCAATTGTGTGGTCTTCTGTAATCTCTGCTGTGAGGCCAATAAACCTGAAATAGGCATTTTCAAAAATGTACTGTAAAACACTCCCCAAAGCCACTGGTGCCAGCTAAAAAGACATTTCTCAGTCTTTCACAGATAAAGAAAAGCACTTAAGGAATGAAAGGTTTAGTTTGCTGGTTTTGTGCTAACTAAAGCTTTGCTCTAATGGCAAATATTTTAACATTGGGCTGAGCAATAAAAAGACATTTTACAGTTAAACTTCCATAATAGAGCTATGATGAAGCAATTTTTTATTGCACAATAGGAAAATGATATGGAAATAACTCTGCAGGAAACTAACAATAAACAAAATATGCACACACTATCAGTATTTTTTCAATATATTGTGGAAGTAGATCCACCCCACAATTATCATAGATTTGCAAAACTCCTAAAAAGTAATGTTTAGTTATAATAAAGTCTGCTTGTGTGATGATGTCTTGCAATGTGGTCTAATTACAGCTAGCATAAACAAAACGATGGTTAATCTGCAGAAAACGTCCAACAGTTTATAGTCTTTGGCTTCAGTTTTACATTCTGAATGCGTAGGAGCTTTCAACGAAGTCCAATCCTGTTGCAATTCCCCACAATTATCTTCTACCCCAGTGTATATACAGTGACCTACATTCTGCAGTAAAATAGCTTCTGCTGGAGGACCCCACATTTGGAGCACGTTCTGCCTTTTATGGGCGCAAGCAAAAATTTTTATGTAGCTCATGAAGAGAATGCAGACTAGAGAGCTCCTGCATTGTGTTTCATTCTTTCTGCTTTTCCTGGGCTAAGTAAGACAAATCAACACTTTGTTGAAGTTGCTAATGTCCATGGAGACATGAGCTTTGTGAACAGGTATAGTACTATTAATACAGGCAAACTGTCCCTTAACCACAACTAGAGATAAATGGGAGTTTACAAGTGGAAAGCTGCATGTGAAATAGTTTGCCTTCCTTTTGTGACTTCTGTGATTTACATTTTATGATTTTTGGAGTTTATATTTTTGTGTTCTTCTTTTTTGTATTCATCTAAGTTCCTTCTGCTTAGACATGCAATGGAAAAGCTGGTAAAGACAAGAGATTAACCTTTTGAATGTTATATCTCATCACTGGATTTCATTACAGAACAGATTTTAGTGTTCAGTGTTTTATACTGGTTTAAATGAGTAAAATTTAGTGTTAAAACCCATGTACGTTTACTCAGTAAATGACACTGAAAACAGAAATAGAGATTTATGTCTGAGACTTGCCATCTCCTAGTATTTTCGATCATCTCAGTCACCAGTAGCTTACTTCTATTAATAGTAAGTATTTTGGAAAACCAAGCAGTAATAACTAACAAATGTAGGGTTGTTTTTTTTTGTTTCTACTCACAAAGTAGTTAGAATTCATTCAAGCCATATATAGTTACAGGGATAGTATGTAAGATTATCCATCCTATTGCTATGTGGGCATAAAAGAATATGTTCAGAAGAGAATGAGCTTAATAATTCTGATGATAAGCAGCTGTTAATATTTGCCACCAGTACAAGTACGAATATCACAGGGAAAACAAATGGGAAAATAAGGAAAAACACAAAGAAAAAATAAATATGAGGAGAGTAGATGAGTTATTTTTTGTATTTATGTCGATTCAGTACATTCTATCTTTGTATCACATCTTTTCAGTGATTTACCCTTTGAGTCTTCAGAAACCAACATAAAATGTTTAGAGTTGGAAGGGACCTTAAAGATCATCTAGTTCCACCCTCCCTGCCATGGGCAGGGACACCCTCCACTAGACCAGGTTGCTCAAAGCCCCATCCAGCCTGTTCTCCAGGGACAGGGCAGCCACAGCTTCTCTGGGCAACCTGTGCCAGTGTCTCACCACTCTCAGAGTAAAGAATTTCTTCCTAATATCTAATCTAAATCTACTTTCTTTCAGTTTAAAACCGTTACCCCTTATCCTATTGCTACACTCCCTGATAAAGAGTCCCTCCACATCTTTCCTGTAGGCCCCCTTGAAGTACCGTAAGGCTGTGATAAGGTCTCCCTGGAGCCTTCTTTTCTCCAGGCTGAACAGTCCCAACTCTCTCAGCCTGTGCTCACAACAAAGGTGCTCCAGCCCTCTGATCATCTTCGTGGCCCTCCTCTGGACCCACTCCAGCAGGTCCATGTCCTTCTTATATTGGGTGCCCTGAAGCTTTATATGGTATTCCAGGTGGGGTCTCACGAGAGCAGAGTAGAGGGGTAGAATCACCTCCCTTGACCTGCTGGCCACGCTGCTTTTGATGCAGCCCAGGATGTGGTCGGTTTTTCTAAGATGTGAGCACACATTGCCGGGTCATGTTGAGCTTCTCATTAACCAACACCCCCAAGTCTTTCTCCTCAGGGCTGCTCTCGATCCATTCTTTGCCCAGCCTGTATTTGTGCTTGGAATTATCCCAACCCACATGAAGGATCTGGGACTTGTCTTTGTTAAACTTCATGAGGTTTGCATGGTCCCACCTCTCCAGCCTGTGCAGGTCCCTCTGGATGGCGTCCCTCCCCTCCAGCGTGTCGACTGCACCACACAGCTTGGTGTCAACGTCAGATTCACTGTGAGTACACTCAATCCCACTGTCCATGTCACCAACAAAGATGTTAAATAGTACCAGTCCCAGTACCAACCCCTGAGGCATGCCACTCATCACTGGTCATTGCTTGGACATCAAGACATTGACCACTACTTTCTGAGTGTGACCATCCAGCCAATTCTTTATCTACCAAGTGGTCTATCAGTCAAATCCATGTCTCTCCAATTTAGAGACAAGAATGTCATGTAGACAGTGTCCCACATATTTAGCTGATCCACATATTTAACTGATTCTTTGATTTCATTGAAATTCATCTGTAGTTATTACTATAAGATCAACAGGTACAAGCTTATATGTAAAAATATTTTATGTTATGTTCTTGTACTATTTTCATATTTATTCATCCTTTCTTACCATAAAGTGATTTTAATATTTTTGGATTAGATTGAGCTTAGATTTTTGGATTAGATTAAGAACTCATTATTTGACTAACCTGGATATGATTTAGACACTATGCTCCCTAACTGCAAAAGANCAAAGGCTGTGTGCAAAAGCAAAACAAAAAAAAAAAGGAAAAAGGTAAAAAAAAGCAAGTAAAGAAAAAAACCCTCCTCACCAAAACAAAGTGATGTAAAAAAAGAAAGACGACACCATCTTATTTCCTGTTTCCCAAATAGCAACACAGATGGTTATCAGGTGTTTGTAGAAGGAATTGTTATGTACAAGGAGGTTATGAAAACATAGATCCCAAGAAATTCGAGTTAGAAATTTCTTATATAAATTACACATTTTTAGTGACTAAGATTGATAGGGGTAAAATATATAATCCAAAAATTATGTAAAAGACCAACTGTGTAAGACAGTAGACTGGAACTGTTGAAACAGAAGAATCATGGGCAGTTGAAAAAATGTGATGTTGCAAATGTCAAAAAAGTAATTGAATATTTAACAAAATAGATATGGTGGAACTTTAGGCTATGTATATTTATTCAAACACTGGCCATTGAAATGTTATTTTACGATGAATACTGAATCACTTTAAAAATATTAAATAGTGGAATAGTAATAATTTCTGATTTTAATACAGTGCTTTTTTGTCTTTTTATACTAATTTAAAGAAATTACCTAGAATGAGAATAAGTCCCCTCAGGAACTGGATATAAGCTGAGGCTGCTTAGCAAAACTACAGATCAGATCCTGAGTAGGAAAATAGGTTGTAATCCTACAATTATATATGAACACAGCTTCTTTTTGCATGCAGTGGGAGTCCCAACTTATTTTAGCAATTTAAAATTTATCTTCTGATAGCACCTTGGGACACTCTTACGGTCAATAATGGAGCCAAACCCCAAAGTTTCTTAGTCGTTACTCTGCTGCATTCTCATTAGTGTTCATGATTCACACTGGTCATATTTTATAGCAGAGGGGAACTGAGATTGTACCATTAAGGAGAATAATTAAAATTTATTTTTTTAGCTTGTCACGCACATGTTTTTTAAATGCATGAAGTGATTCTTTCCACTGCATGTAATCTCTTCAGCTTTCATGACCTCTCTACAGCTTTGAACAGAAAACAGCACTTAGTTGATTTAATGAGTGTGAGGGGGAGATGGAAAAAGAACAACTACTGTAAATATAACTCAAAAAATCATGACAAACTGGGAGTTTAATGATTCTGTGGTTTCAGTAGACGATGTTCTGTCTGGCGAAAAGCTTTGTCAGAAGAAAGCTGTCACCACATAGCTTGTGGAAATGCCTTTCACTCTATCAGCCGTCATCTTTTTTTTTGTTTGTTGGTTGTTTTTTTTTGTTTTGTTATAAACAATTATGTGTATTATATTCATAGGCTGACCTGCCCAAAGGCAGATGTCACTCTACCAGAGAGCAAAGCTGGCACAAGCAATGAGAATACTGTCCTTGAATCTTATGTTGGCTTCAACTGTAGGCTAGTTTAGGTCTCCCAGAGTTCATAAAAGTTTGTAGACTGACATTGACGGACACTGAAGTGCTTGGTTTAAGCACAACTTAGCTACAGCAGGAACACTGCCTTTACTCACCTGGCAAGGGAGACACCATCATCAAGAAGGTGACTTTCTTAGCTTGGGACTTCCCTAACGCTCTGGATGTGCGAACCCCTCTGATTTTCCCAGCTGAAGAAAACCTGACTGCATATTTCTGTTGAAGTGGTGAAAATGTTGAAAATAGTGCTTTTCTTAGATACTAGCACAGAAGTAATATAATAAATTATTTGAGAGGGAACAAAGCTGATGACCCATAACACTCAATTCCTGATCTGGGAAAAGGAGAAGTAATGGTAGAGAGATTTTGAATGTCAGAGATGGGATTTACTCTTTGCTAATCTACCCTTAAATGTTAACAAAATTGGATTTATGATAAACTAAGAAAGTTCCTATCACCACCTCACCACTGCCCAGCGTGGTGTTTACTCCCAATTACTTCGAAGGGAAATAGCAGCACTTCTACATGCTGGGCTTATCACCATCATAAGGTCAACCATGAATATTTTGAAGAATTATCGTAGCAGATGACGAAATTCTAAGGATTTGAATCCTGGTTTCTGATGCTGTTATTTTCTGAGTTAATACTCTTCTAATAATTTATATTGAAGATCAATAAAAGAAGATGCCGTCCTGGTTTGAGGTAGACAAAGTTGAGGTTACTGTAGGTTATTTTCCAAATCACCATAAATGTTGTTGTATTCACACTATTTTTATGATCTTTTGAGAGCTGTAGCTTACGTTGTACAGACTGAACCACATTTTGAACTCCCTGTGGATTTGCTCAATAAGTTTGGGGGAAAAAAGAAAAGTAAGATCAACCTTGTAACAAACAGAACGTTTAGACCATTAAGGAGGGAAGTATAATTTACAGCTGCATTAAAACCGTCTTCTTGAAAATTTGACTACTAACAGCATGACAAACAAAGCTACTTAGTATATCTCTTTTCATTTTATTTTGTAAATGCTGTTTTGTGTGCAAAGTGTTAGAAAAGTTGGCAGTAGAAAGTAAGGAGGATAGTTACCTTTGGTCTCAAGTGTTGCCCTCTGGGTCAGGGGAGCCTCCTTGAAGGAGAAAGAATTTGCTTATCCTCGAAGATCAACCAAGATCAGCATAAAAATCTTCCTGAGCCCTCCAGGAAAGTCCTGTATGTATTATCAAAGTCAGAGGGCAGAAGGCAGGTGAAGGCATGAGCCAGCAAATGAGGAGCTTGCAGATGAAGGGCAGAGACAAGAGAGTCATGAGCAGAGTCATGCACGCGAAGGGAAGACATACATTGTCAAGCTTCAGTGGCGATGGGAAAGGAGGAATTTCCTAGCGACCCCCGGGGTGGAATGGGACTTGATGGAGTTTGGCCAACCCACAAATCACTGAATGTTGCTGGACTGGAAAGAGCAAAGGAGAAGTCACATCCTGCCAGAACTCAAGGAGTATCTTTGTTTTCAGGCCTCTTGTTTTGGCTGACTCATCTTGCACAGCTGATTTTTCCTGAATTACCAAGATGATACCTTGCTCCTACGTAATGCATTGTGAAAAAGTTAGCTCTGGAGACTGAAGGCTATGCCTTCATATCTGCACTTCAGGGAAAGAGGGAGCAACTCTACCTCCCAGTTTGGAGTCCAGCAACAGCAATATGTTTAATAATACTTTTACAGCTTCTATTTTTTTAGCTTTGGTAATACATATAGGCCTTAATAAAAAACTGTGAAGCAGTTAGACCCATGAAGATTAGATTTTGTATATTCAGTCTTCCCCCATCTGCAATACAACACCTCAGTGAGCAATTGTATTCAGATTAAAAAACAATTTTAATGTCATTTTATTTCAACAAAAAATATGCTACAAGTATAAATAAATTTTTAAATATATATAAAATATAAAAATATTATATACTTCATAAAACATAGATTTCACTCAATGACTTGAATTGGATTAAGCTGAGGAAATATGATTAATTGAATTGATTCATTTGGACTATTTACATGAAGTCAAAGCCTGCCAGTTTGGGACAATCTCCAAATCCTGAAAATTGTCAGACATAGTCACTCTGGATGCTGTTGTTTGCTACTGTGAATGGGTGGACCCAGTGGAATTTTGCCCAGGATGTGGGCATAATAATGTCTTATGCAGTGTACAGTCATTCCTACAAAAGAGGTAAATAAAACTCTTCCTTGATATACATCATGATTAGAAGCATGGACTCCTTTGTACTGCAGAAATTAACAAGGATAATTAAATAGTCTTTTCTTGACCATTATTCCTCCTACAGAAGTAAATTGAAACCTTAGAGTTCAGATGCAGCAGTGTTTGTCTCCTCACTATTACAAAAGAGTGCAGGCACAAAGCTGGTAAGTTTTACTAACACAAAAGACCTGTACTTGCATGCATTATCCTACTGGTTTCACTGTGCTACTCATACAGGAGGGGATACGCATGATCAAAGCAAAGGATCATTAACTTGCTCTGAGTTATTTATGTTCTTTGAAACAAGATGCTGTGCTTCGAACAGATTTTTGTGGCAACAAGAAAAGCCATTTTTAAAAGTGCATGGCGCAGAGTGGAAAGAGAAGTTATCTTTCTCAATTTACCATTAAAATCCTTTTAATCTCTGCAAACACAAGAAAGATAACACAGTTAAGCCTTGGATGTTGATGACTGGAACAGAAAATCTCAGTTAAATTTAAGTTACTGAACACAAACTTTGAGAATAAATCTACCTAAGGATGACAGTTTAAAGGAATCCAATTTTTCTAAACTTCAGAAGGTGTCAGTAATATTTTAACAAACTTAGAGTGCATGGTGACATGCAGTGTAACCATAGATTAACCTATCAGACTTTAGGATTGAAAGATTTATTATACCTTTTTTTTATTGACCTGAACCAGGAAGAGAACATGCTTGCCATGAACGTTGAACTATTTATAATAACGCTAAACTAGAATGGATTGTATTCCCTATGTACCTTTATGGTGCTTTTTTCCCTAATTAAAAGTATATGCCTAAATAATCTGAATTAACACACTGATATTTTCTAGATACAGCCTGATGTCATTTCATCTCTGGAAGGCAAAATAGGTTAAATCCCTAAACTAATACATGTAGGCACAGATGCAACATGTACTAAACAAATCTCTGTGTGCCCCTTGGTATGTAACTGGGTTCTTAGCAAAGAAGGTTGTAACTCCAAGTCTTTCCCAGTTTGTAATTTGTATAACGTTAACAGATTCAGCCTAGACCTGACTTCTGTGTTTTAAATCAGTTATAAATTTATTTCTACATTTCTTCAAAGCATCTGTAACTTTTGAGTATTTTTTCTTGGTGAATTTGACAATAAATGAGCTATGAAAAGGCTTTGTTTGAAGATCACGTCTCTCAACTAAAATTTTAGCATGTTGCTTCCATTCTGCTGTGGTGTACTTTTCTTTCTGTTCCCATCCATACCGAGAATTGCACCTCTGGAAGGAAAACAAAATCACGTATGCGTATGTCACTTTAAATGAAACTCTTCAATGGTATTGTGGAAAAATTCTACATAAAAATTCAAAATCCTGTACTGCATGTGACTGATAGCTAATAATCCATAGACAGACTGATGATGATTCTAGACATTCTACACCGCACAGGCAGTGGAAGCAGGGACAGGTGTCCTGGGAAGAGTATAGGTACACTGCCCAGTTGTGTAGGGAAAGGATCAGGAAGGCCAAGGCACAGCTGGAGCTGAACTTGGTGAAGGATGCAAAGAATAATAAGAAGGGCTTCTATGGGTATGTCAGCCAGAAAAGGAAGGTCAAAGAAAGCGTACCCCCTGTGATGAGCACAACTGTCAAACTGGTAACAACAGATGAAGAGAAGGCTGAGGTACTCAACAACTTTTTTGACTCAGTCTTCACTGGCAACTTCTCTCTCCGTGCCTCTCAAGTGGATGGACCGCAAGGCAGGGACTGGGGGAGCAAAGTCCCTCCCACTCTCAGAGAAGATCAGGTTCGTGACCACCTGAGGAACCTGAACATACAGAAATCTATGGGATCTGACGAGACGCATCCCAGAGTCTGGAGGGAATTTGCTGATGTAGTTGTCAAGCCACTCTCCATGATATTTCAAAAATCATGGCAGTCAGGTGAAGTTCCTGGGGACTGGAAAAAGGGAGACTTTGTACTCATTTTTAAAAAGGGTAGAAAGGAGGACCCTGGGAACTACTAACTTGTCAACACCACATCTGTGCCTGGGAAGATCATGGAACAGATCGTCCTAGAAGCTATGCTGAGGCACATGGAGGACAGGGAGGTGATTTGAGACAGCCAGCATGGCCGCACCAAGGGCAAGTCCTGCCTGACCAACCTAGTGGCCTTCTGTAATGGAGTGACTACATCAATGGACAAGTAAAGAGCTATGGATGTTGTCTATTTTGGACTTCTGTAAGACCTTTGACATGGTCTCCCACAACTTCCTCCTCTCTAAATGAGAGAGATATAGATTTGATGAGTGGACTGTTTGGTGGATGAGGAATTGTTGGATGGTCACATCCAGATGGTAGTGGTCAACAGCTCAATGTCCAAATGGAGATTGGTGACAAGTGGTGTCCCTCAGGGGTCCATATTGGGACCAGTACTGTTGAATACGTTCATCAATGACGTAGACAATGGGATTGAGTGCACCCTTAGCAAATTTTCAGACGACAGCAAGCTGAGTGATGCGGTTGACATGCCTAAGGGATGGGATGCCATCCAGAGGGATCTGGACAAGCTCAAGAAGTGGGCCTGTGTGAACCTCATGAGGTTGAACAAGGCCAAATTCAGGGTCCTGCACCTGGGTCAGGGCAACTCCTGGTGTCAATACAGGCTGGGGGACAGAGGGATTGAGAGCAACCCTGCCAAGAAGAACTTGGGGGTACTGGTAGATGAAAAGCTGGACATGAGTTGGCCATGTGAGCTCACAGCCCAGAAGGCCAACTGTATCCTGGGTTGCACCACAAGAAGCGTAGGCAGCAGGTCAAGGGAGGAGATTCCACCCCTCTACTCCGCTTTGGTGAGACCTTACCTGGAATACTGTGTCTGGCTCTGGAGCCCTCATTACTGGAAAGACATGGACCTGTTGGAGTGGATCCAGAGGAGGGCCACAAAAATGATCAGGGGGCTGGAACACCTCTCCTATGAGGACAGGCTGAGAGATTTGGGCTTATTCGGCCTGGAGAAGAGAAGGCTCCAGGGAGACCTTATTGTGACCTTTTAGTACTTGATGGGGGCTTATAAGCAAGATGGGGACAAACTTTTTAGCAGGACCTGTTTCAATAAGACAAGGGGCAATGGCTTTAAATGAAAAGACGGTAGATTTATACTAGATATTAGGAAGAAATTCTTCACTGTGGGGGTGGTGAAACACTGGAACAGGTTGTCCAGAGAGGTGGTAGATGCTCCATCTGTGGAAACATTCAGGGTCAGATTGCATGAGGCTCTGAGCAACCTGATCTAGTTGAAGATGTCCCTGCCCATTGCAGGGGAGGTTGGACTAGAAGGAACCTTTAAATGTCCCTTCCAACCCAAACTATTGTATGGTTCTATGATTCTACATACATGAAAAGAGAAAAATCAAGGGTCCGTGTTTGAAACATGGGTCTTAACTTATTCCAGTTCAACACGAGGTGGTAAAATATGTATTCATTTACTCAGCAAATGCGACTGGTATTGAAAATACAAAGTTAGCTGATTAGGATCAAACCAATTCAAAAACTGTAAGCAAAGCACCAAACAATTTTAAGATAAGGGGACCTTGACATCAATTTAATGTTCATCAGGGTAGGTAGATAAACTGTTTTGAAGAAAATATTCTTCTGAGTTTGGAGAAAATTAATTTGAAAAAAAAACCCAAACGTCTATCATTGTGATTCATTGTGGCAGAAGGTAGATTGTGAGCACTGGAGAAGGGGATGAGGAAAGAGATTTTCTCTATTGCTTGTAATGGCCTTTACAAATCTACTGGGAACAATTTTGTTTTCTTAAACTAACTGCTCTAAACTGCCTGACTGCAATCCTGACCTATCATCATAGCAACAGATAATGTCATAACACAGATCCATCACAATTTATTATCTAAATATATTACATATCTTTTCTCTCTTTTCTCTCAGTGTCCTCCAGCAGTCTAAAGCTGCTTTTGATGACAGTTCTGGAAAATGAAAAAGTCATGGAATGTGTGGGAACCAAGAGCCTGGGACACTACTAAACTGTCATAACTTGAAAACTGTGTCATCCGTGAAATAACACATGCCCCAGTTTATATTGTACTGTTTAGATTAGAACATAAACTGTAGCACATGGAAACTTTTCCATACGCACTCTGTGCCAGTGCCTACGATTAAAGCTGGAGACTCAAGTCTCTAAGTTTGGGACTAGGAACCTCAAAATCCCACTCAGACATCACCTATCTCTCCTCTACATTTTATAGGAGAACTGATTTTTTTACACTGCAGTTCTCCCATTGCCTGAAGCTTTATGTCTGTATAATCCAGAAACTGGATAGCCCACAGTGCTTAAATGTTGCTTTTATTTTAATTATTTCTTTTTTATTTGACTAAATAAATTGCAGGTTGAAGACCGTTGAGTTCTGAATAGGAAGTCAGAGTCTGTAAATACCATAATATAGATATTATGAGGTAACCGTTGATCACTGTACATTATTAGCAGGGAAGTCTAGTGGTAACTTGAACAGAAGTTAGAAGTCAAAAGATCTGGTTTGTGTTCTTACCACTAGCCACTGTTTTATTTGTGACTCTGGATGAGCCGCAAAGGCCCAATTTTTCACAGGAGCTGAGTTATAAAATGTGGATTAGAGCACTCCTCCACTTTTGAGAAATGCTGTGAGGTCATGTGGATCAAAAGCACAGAAAATTTGTTAGTTTGGAAGGTGACACCTCAGGTCAGGATTGTGCATCATGCATTCTTAGATGCTTAGAAGACAGCCTGATTTTAACTACTTGAAATATTCATTGTCAGGCCTCAGGATGAAGTTTTCAGCAGATAATTATGGCAGAAATTGCCCAGCTATTTCTCGTTCTGAGACTGAGAATTAGAATCATGTGGAGATCAGAAATTACCTTCAGGAAAGGATTTTGAGGCATTAAAGTGTGCATCACTGGGAATCGGGATCATCCCACAGAAATGCTGGTATTGGAATAATAATAAGGGATTATTGTCCTTGTGTTTTCTGGTTGAGAAGTTTCTGTTGTCAGATTTCATCAGGAAAGAATGTTTAATCACTGATCATGTCACTTCTTAACCTTCGATTTTGGAAACTAAATTATTCATCTGATTTTCTTTTTTTTTTTCCTCCCCCTCCACTCCCCTCCTACCCTGAGATGTTCTCCAGTCCTTTAATAATTTTCCTGGACTTCTCCAAACCTTTTTATAATTTTTCATCCTCTTTCTTTGAACACTTAATTAGATACAATAATCTAGCACTGATGGCTTCAGTGCCAGTACAGATGTAACATAACCTCTTCACTCATACTTAGCATTTTCTTACTAAAACTTTCAAGGACTTTTGTATTCCACAATGAAAACTCATGTTCAAGTAATTATCCATGCTGACCTCTAAGTCACTCAATATTTCTCTCATTCCTTAGAATTCCCAATCCTGAAGAATGACTTACATTCCTTGTTCATAATTATGTTCTTTCCACTTGGCAATGTTGAAACACACATCATTTTCCCACAGTATGTTTACCAAGAAACCGAGTTCATTATCCATACGTGACAATCTTTTTGCTACTACTGAGTCTCTTGATCTTTATGTCATTAGCAAATTTTATAATAATGTATTTACATTATCTTTCCCCAAGTGATTGATTAAAAAAGTTAAACAGCATGTATTCAAGAACTGAAATCTATGGGCCAACATTAGAAACATTACCGTATGACAATATTTTTTTTATTTTTTTTAAAAAAATATTTACCTTGTTTTAACCTTTTAAATGTGTAATACTGCCTACCTATTATCAAGATGTAAAAGTCTAAGTGTATCTACACTGAAAACATGAAGCTTATCATTCAACCACCAGATGTACTCCAAAAACATATAATAGTTTGAAAAACATATTTTTAAAACTGTCAATCACATAGATATATAAACTGTAGATTTCTCTTTGCTTCCCTTATAACTTTTAAAAGATTTCCTATCTTTTGCTATATTTATGACTATCTGCTCCTCCTCTTTTCTGTCATAATTATTAGTTAATTAATTGATGTTTTCAGTTTCCTTCTATGTGTGTTTTAGCTAGCATAGCCTTCTTCCTCAGCAGAAATTTTGACATTTTTGGTACTTAAGGAATTCCCAATTATCAGTCACATTTAATTACTTTCTCCCAATAGACTTTGCTCATAATTGTTATCAACTGTATGAAGCTAGCCTATAAAATTTAAATGAACTGTAAATATGGTGGAGGTTGGGACTTTGCTCTGCACTCTCAGACAAAATTGACTCATTATTACTTGTACTGTACCAGTTGTTAATTTTTGCTCTGAGATAAATGTTTCTTTACATGTGGAGATAAAAAGCCTGCAATTCCTCTGTATTAGATGTCTCATTTTTGTTTCAGGTTATGTTTTATAATTTTATAAATCGTGAAAGTATTGAAGGGCTCCCTGCTTGTGACCTCCAACGTGTGTCAGTAGGAATTGAAATCCCTGACAACAGTGCATCTTTTCCACCTATGCATGATATATTGGTCTTTAAAAGGTTGATCATCCTGTTGTCTAGTGTGATGTGGTAATCTGCAACTCCATGTATAGTGCTTTATTTATTACCACAGTAACTCCTAATTACTAAAGTTTATTTGTTTCACAATATGAGTAACTTAGAAACAGTTAAAGTTATTTTTAACATACGGTACCATCCCCCTCCTTTTTTCCCCATTGACTTCTTCCTAAATAGGTTATAATCATCAATGGAAAGACTCCAGTAATGTGAATCTTATAGTGCAATTTCATTTAGGAATTACTGAAATATTACAACCCAAATTCAGTAATTCCAAAGTAGGTCAAACTCATCTCAGACATTTTCATTTGTTTACCACCTAGGCTTCTCACAGTAACATGTAGGAAATTAAATAGTTTCTCCTTTGTGTCCATCTGTGACTTGGTTATACAGAATCTTGACTTCATGGTTTAGTGTTAAGTGTGTACATATATTTTTTCATCTTTTCACTTGCCTCTTATGTTTATCCCGCCTGGCTGCTTTAGCCATATTATTCATGGAAGATTGATTCCAGGAAGCTCTAGCAAGGGCACATCCTTCTTTTGCTGTACAAGAAGGTTATAACTTCTTCTGACCCCTGACTGCTTTTGCTCATGACACGGGATGAATCTCTGGGAAATGCTTTAATGTTCTTCTCCTTCAACGCCCCTTAGAGATCTCCAGAGTCTTTTACAATTAGTCATATGCAGTGCTATCCGTTACAGCCCTGATCATGCTCTTAGGACCACTTTGAACTACAAGACCTTTTCCTGACTACCTACGAAGCAAACTGGAGTAAGTCCAGTCTTGTAATTGCATCTTCTGTCTTGGCTCCAAGGGGAACAACATCCTTTTGTTGACTTGCTCATCACAGTACGCTTACTATGTTCTTTGTAGGACAAAATAGCAATGTTGGGTGTTTTCTTTCCTTGGATCATTGAACACCTTCCTGTGTCCTTTCAAAACATCTTCATTCCTATTTGCAAACCCCATATTCCAACAGCAGTGAAGGTCTATAAAGATCTATCTTCAAGGTAAAAAGTAGTGCATTGTTTAAATTGCATGTTTTAATGAGGCCCACGGACACATGTTTAACAATGAAAAAGTAACAATTAATTCATCAATGCCTATTCTGAGCAATAAATGAGATGTGTTCTGTGGTAAAAATAAAGAGTGACAAGAAATCCCCATATAAGTATATATGAGTACAATTCAGATAAATATGGGTTACACTAAAGACTGACATATATATAAAAGAATAAGCAGTAACTTGAAGGATTGAATTAAGATAAACTTATTTCTGCAATTTTAAATTTTGTATTTCCCAGTTTAACAATACTAGTGGTACTAAACTGTAGATTTTACATAGAATCATAGAATAGTTTAGTTTGGAAGGAATCTTAAAGATCACCTAGTTACAACCCCCCTGCCATGGGCAAGGACACCTCCCACTAGATGCTGTTATTAAATATTACATGTAGTTATTAAAAATAAGTTGTTGTCATTGTTAGTATAGTTTTAATCGTGATCACACCTAGTCATTTTCTTCTAGAATAATTCTTAATTTCTGGGGAGTGAGTCAAAACTATGAAAAGTACAAACCACCTTGAGATCATCAAAAAAAAAGAAGGAGAAAGAAATTAAATATTTTCACACATGAACAATTCTCTGTAGACTTCAAAACTCCTTTTCACCATCTAGATCCTCTAAGGCCTTTGCATTTCATATCCTTTTCTTTCATTTTATATGGCTAAAACAGTGCATTGCACTAGAGAATACTGTGTGATTTATCATTGCTGGTTTAATCAGGGAACTACTCTTTCAGATAAGCTGTTTGCCTGAAATGCTGTCCCTGCTGGACTATTTAGTTGGATTGGAAAAACAGTGGCAGATTCTGCCGCCTTTTTCAGGTTAAAAATGTGATAATTTACTCTTTCTTTTTCCTTGTAAGTCCTTTATTAATAAATATCTGTGCCTGCTTCTCAGATTACTATCCTGTTTAACATCTTGTCTTAGAAGAAGGCTTAATTAGCTGCTGAGCTAAAGAGCTGAATAGACACCTAAAGACTCAAGTATTAAATGTCATTCTAACCACATCAAATTGTACAGTCAATTCCACAATGCTCTCTAAAAGTAGGTTTGTCACATCCGGGCTTGTCTGAAATAACATGCAGGTATTGAGACTTAAGGGTACAGGTTTTGAAACTTTAAATTTTTTCTGTAGATAACAAAGCATTTTGCATTTTTGACTCCCCAAATCTTGGGTAGAGAATGGAACTGGGACTGTGGGTGCATATTGGATGCACTTTTATAAATGTCATATTTTTCCTGCTGTGACAACTGCATCATATGCCCCATGGTGATGATACCAGAGGAAGATCAGTAGAAGGACATTTGTGAGTAAGATACCTTCATCAATCATGGACAACTAAATGCCTCTGTATCTTTGTGGATGGACACAATCCCTTTATGCATGCTACTGCTGACTGCTTCGAAAATCTGAAGCCTCTTAAATATTGCTGGGGCCATAATATTTTTCCATCTTGGTGTACACTCTGTCCTTCTTAGCCAACATCAGATTATACAAAGACAACAGAATATAAACTTTGTTGGTTTATGTTGCTTTTCCTTATGTCCAAATTTGATCGGCTGATACATACTCACTAGAGTCTTATATTGAACTGATTTTCTTTTTCCTCAAATCAATACAAAGTGGGCTAAACTGTCCATAAAGTCTCATTTCTTTTGAATTCAAAAATCCATTACAGACACAATTTTATACTTCTACTCCTGTTAGTGCTTCCAAAATTTCAGTTAAATGGCTAAGTAAGCTCTGGCCCTAAAATGCTTCTTTAAATGGACAAGATTAATGATCAGTGAGTTAAATGCTGTAAAGGAGAGCTTTGAAAATTTCCCTTAGCCCTTGTGAGCTTCATCTTGGTTCTGAAGGCTGGCTCAGCAACAAGAAGGTTTACGTGATCTTCCAGGTAATGAAACTTTTAAGCCAAATTGTTAACTACTGAAGTCTGGGAAACAACTTGTGAAGCCAAATAAACCCAACTGACTTCCAAACGCAAACTCATTTCCTCACTTTCAATGGGACTGACTTTGGTGTTGGAATTTAAGTTAGTACTACTTTTCTAGCTCAGGTTTTGAAAGAGTCCCTTCAAATTGGTACAAATTCCCTGTGTAGAACTTTTTCACAAGGTTTAATCCTTAATTAATTTTGTTTAGTTTGAAGCAGTAAATTAGGAAATTAAATTGCTTAAAGGAATGACAAATTCTGGTAAATATATTTTCATATTGAATTTCACTATGAAGTTTTGAAATCTATTTTAAAATATTTCAGCTCTTCCTGAATGAACAACAGCTAAATGAAGTGTAACTTTGTGGCCCCTAGACCTAGTCACACATGTGACTGATTTATGAGCATGATGAAAACCACTTGAATTTACTGTTATTTTTGCTTTAGACATTCAAGAAAATACAGAAAATATGCATCAAGTCAGAAGCACAAAACATGAGCAAGATCTTTCATGTTTTGTTGCACAGAAAGCAAGCACTAATATCAGGCAGTGTGGCTTTTCCCAAACCTTCAGTAGCACGTCTGTCACGCAAATTGAAAAAGTGTGTGTTGTGATATCATTTTGGAGAGCGATGCTTTTGTCTGTAGAGGATTACTGTCTGGGAATTAGTTTCAACGATGCAAATAGAAGGAATTTTAATAATAATAAATGTAAGGGTTGGTTGGGTTTTTTTAAGAAACTGTATCTCTAAGAGATACTTATGTGTCTCCTGTGTCATCTCCTGCATTAACATTCAGTGAAATAGTTCATCTGAGATGGTCTTGAATATAAATTATTCTCGTCAGCAAATGAAGCTGTTATTAAGGAATGGCAAAAAGTACACAGGGGGATGTAAAGCAAAGCAAATAAGGATTTGACTTTTTGTCCTGTTAGAATCATAGAATAGTTTGAGTTGGAAGGGACCTTTAAAGGTCATCTAGTCCAACCCCTCTGCAGTGAGCAGGGGGAGAGTTGGTTGAAATTGGTCAAAAGTAAATTGGTCAAAAGTATAATAAATTTGGTGGAGTCACAACTTTATAAATGGGTCAAAAAACATGTTTTGAAATATGTGGGAGGATGCTAAACTGAAATTCTGCATGGAAATTGAAGTTGGAAGATAGTTTGTAGGACTAAGTTCAGGTAGCGATAGCTCTATTATACAAAAAAAAAAAAGTCATTGATCTAAACAGAATTACACCAGATCTGAAAACAGTGATAGACCAGAAGCTATAAACAGAATATTTTNCAACTGCATCATATGCCCCATGGTGACGATACCAGAGGAAAATCAGTAGAAGGACATTTGTGAGTAAGATACCTTCATCAATCATGGACAACTAAATGCCTCTGTATCTTTGTGGATGGACACAATCCCTTTATGCATGCTACTGCTGACTGCTTTGAAAATCTGAAGCCTCTTAAATATTGATGGGGCCATAATCTTTTTCCATCTTGGTATACGCTCTGTCCTTCTTAGTCAACATCAGATTATACAAAGACAACAGAATATAAATTTTGTTGGTTTATGTTGCTTTTCCTTATGTCCAAATTTGATCGGCTGATACATACTCACTGGAGTCTTATATTGAACTGATTTTCTTTTTCCTCAAATCAATACAAAGTGGGCTAAACTGTCCATAAAGTCTCATTTCTTTTGAATTCAAAAATCCATTACAGACACAATTTTATACTTCTACTCCTGTTAGTGCTTCCAAAATTTCAGTTAAATGGCTAAGTAAGCTCTGGCCCTAAAATGCTTCTTTAAATGGACAAGATTAATGATCAGTGAGTTAAATGCTGTAAAGGAGAGCTTTGAAAATTTCCCTTAGCCCTTGTGAGCTTCATCTTGGTTCTGAAGGCTGGCTCAGCAACAAGAAGGTTTACGTGATCTTCCAGGTAATGAAACTT
This sequence comes from Anarhynchus alexandrinus, assembly GCA_008711295.1. Lineage (NCBI taxonomy): Eukaryota > Metazoa > Chordata > Aves > Charadriiformes > Charadriidae > Anarhynchus > Anarhynchus alexandrinus. Next base: position 2,151,808 of record VUYV01000151.1, read on the forward strand.
TTAAGCCAAATTGTTAACTACTGAAGTCTGGGAAACAACTTGTGAAGCCAAATAAACCCAACTGACTTCCAAACGCAAACTCATTTCCTCACTTTCAATGGGAATGACTTTGGTGTTGGAATTTAAGTTAGTACTACTTTTCTAGCTCAGGTTTTGAAAGAGTCCCTTCAAATTGGTACAAATTCCCTGTGTAGAACTTTTTCACAAGGTTTAATCCTTAATTAATTTTGTTTAGTTTGAAGCAGTAAAATAGGAAATTAAATTGCTTAAAGGAGTGACAAACTCTGGTAAATATATTTTCATATTGAATTTCACTATGAAGTTTTGAAATCTATTTTAAAATATTTCAGCTCTTCCTGAATGAACAACAGCTAAATGAAGTGTAACTTTGTGGCCCCTAGACCTAGTCACACATGTGACTGATTTATGAGCATGATGAAAACCACTTGAATTTACTGTTATTTTTGCTTTAGACATTCAAGAAAATACAGAAAATATGCATCAAGTCAGAAGCACAAAACATGAGCAAGATCTTTCATGTTTTGTTGCACAGAAAGCAAGCACTAATATCAGGCAGTGTGGCTTTTCCCAAACCTTCAGTAGCACGTCTGTCACACAAATTGAAAAAGTGTGTGTTGTGATATCATTTTGGAGAGCGATGCTTTTGTCTGTAGAGGATTACTGTCTGGGAATTAGTTTCAACGATGCAAATAGAAGGAATTTTAATAATAATAAATGTAAGGGTTGGTTGGGTTTTTTTAAGAAACTGTATCTCTAAGAGATACTTATGTGTCTCCTGTGTCATCTCCTGCATTAACATTCAGTGAAATAGTTCATCTGAGATGGTCTTGAATATAAATTATTCTCGTCAGCAAATGAAGCTGTTATTAAGGAATGGCAAAAAGTACACAGGGGGATGTAAAGCAAAGCAAATAAGGATTTGACTTTTTGTCCTGTTAGAATCATAGAATAGTTTGAGTTGGAAGGGACCTTTAAAGGTCATCTAGTCCAACCCCTCTGCAGTGAGCAGGGGGAGAGTTGGTTGAAATTGGTCAAAAGTATAATAAATTTGGTGGAGTCACAACTTTATAAATGGGTCAAAAAACATGTTTTGAAATATGTGGGAGGATGCTAAACTGAAATTCTGCATGGAAATTGAAGTTGGAAGATAGTTTGTAGGACTAAGTTCAGGTAGCGATAGCTCTATTATACAAAAAAAAAAAAGTCATTGATCTAAACAGAATTAAACCAGATCTGAAAACAGTGATAGACCAGAAGCTATAAACAGAATATTTTGTGAGAACATTGATTCTTATAAGGTTTTAGTGTAAAACACATGAGGAAACTTGTATTTTTCTTAACACAGTGTTCTCTGAGGGCTTAAGGATCCTCACTGTAGAATGAACCTTAGACACCGAAGTGAAAATAATTAGAAAACTCCTTTTCTTCTCTGGGCTTTGGGTTTTCAGTTCAATATCTTTGTTCCCACTAACACTGAACTGAGGAATATTGTGTGACTTCAGAGAGCTGTGAATCTGGTACACCAATTGTAATATCCTTACAAGCATATTCTTTGCATTAACCTTCATAATCACCCCTGGACAGGTTTTTTTCCAAACTGTGCCTCCTACACATTCCCTGTCTGTTCCAACAGCACTAGAAATACAACACTTGTCAAACTGATCTGTGAACATAGTGGTAATGTAATCAGGGACTAATAATTTTGGACTGCTACAAGTAACACTGTTTACTAACACAGAAATCTTCGTTTTTTTTAAAAAAAAGAAATAACAACAACCACAAAAAAGGTTGTTTAGTTTATATGATACAAGTGGGTGATAAGTTCCCTCTTCTCTTACATACAGTTGCGCTCCTTGTCAGAAAAAGTACTTTTCACAAACCCCCTCACCTGGCTTTGTTAGCATCTCACTCCCTTTCCTGGAGGCTGTGTGGGAGCTGCTGACCTGTTTTCTGCAGAGAAGCTCAATATCGCTGTTGAATTTGGTCTCCATGGACAAGAGTGCTAAGTTTCCTGTGCCTTAGAGTTGTACTTGGACAAGAGAGAAGAATTCAGAAATCTACTAAGTAGAATGTTCTAATATAGTCATAATATTCTCCTCACTTGTACCGTTAGTTCAAATGCTAAGGGGTATTGGATGACTCAGACTCCAGGGAAGTATGCATGAGTTTCACGCCTCCTCTTTAAAGCATCAAAGTAAAAAATGTTTTTGTTACCTCGTGCTCCCATCTCTCACACTTTTTATTTCTCTTTCTCTCTCATTTTGTCTCCCCCCCCCCACACTTTCCACTTGCTATAGCATGACTGACAAGGATGTATACGTGAACATTGGACATTAAGAACCTGAATGTCCAGTGCACAGATCACTGCATATCAGGAATCATAATACACTTCTGGATGTGAATAAAATCTTTGCACAACAACTATACTACAATAGACATATTTTTAAATAGATTTGTCATGTTGATAAAAGCATTAAAGGATGCCCGAACCATATTTCAACAAGAAATACCTATGGTTTTGTAGACTTAAAGTAATACTGCAATATCAACTTCTGGCTTTTATTGTGGCTCAGTTCAGTTTTGCAATTCCTGCTAATGTTATGTAGTTATGTGTTGTTAATTTTTAGTGTGCTTCCAGCTGTAATCACTCTCACATAAAAAGTCAACTGCTACAAAGCTGGCATGCTTCTGCTGTTAATATTTTGAATCCTAACACACTCCACATGGGCTACTCCCATGCTATTGTCAAATATTTGTTCACAACAGAGCTGTGTGATTAATAATTTTTCCAGGACATCCATAAAACTTGAAAAAGAATCCTTCTTGAATGAAGTAGTGTGAGTTTTTCATTACTATCACCAAAACAAACAACTCTTGCCACAGATTCCATACTTGGCCCAAAAAAAAATTTTTTTTTTCTAATTTGAGACAAAAAATAAAAATTATTTAAGTATATTTCACAAAAGAAAATTGGTTGGTGGACTTACACAGCACTGACAAAATAACAATGGCTTCCATGTTACAAAATAACACATATTCATTTCCTTATGATTAAGGAAGAACATAGCTTCATGATCCTGATCTGCTTAAGGAATTTCAAGTCTAAGTATGAGGATGTTCTCAATCATCATGTTTTATATCCACGATAGAGCTAGTTTAGGTCTTTTCTGTTAAAATTATTTCATTTTGTGTAAACTACTTGGATATTCTCTAGATCAGAGACTGTATATTGCATCTCTAGATTAAGTACCCTAAATACTGTGCAGCAGATGAATTATCTCACAGTCCTGTTTTATGCTTCAGTAAACTTCTGAATGTTCTCTATGGAGTTGAAAACCTCTTAAATGGACAAACTGATAAAAACAGCTTAGAAATGTTGCCCAAGGCAGAGTCTTAGGAGTTAAGAGTTCAAATGACTGCGCTTACATAGATATTAGATTTTTATTTAGTATTTTTGCAACCTATTCTAGCACTTTATCATCAATTTCTCTTCTTGGGAAGGTATTCAGATTTTGCATGAAAGTTTGTTGATTCTGGAGTGCATCCGAAATACAGGAGACAGTGTTTCCTCTTTGTGTTCCCAGTCAGCAGAATAAGTTGAATCTGAGATTTTTGTGTCCAGTATAGACTCCATAACTCAGCTATACGTGCATTCTCTTTCTTTTTCCTCATATGGTTACAAAGTTGTACAGCAGTGTCATGGAGAAGAGCCAGCACACAGACGCCATCCTTACTCATGAATCCTACAAAACCCTTGAAACCAATATAGAATGGGGTTTTCTTTCAAGATTAGAGACACAACCCTGAAAGTTTATACCCTGGTCCTCTACATTCTCACTGCAGAAATCCATGTGGACTTAATCTTATCTGTCCATGGAGATGAAGGGGAAGATACAGTTTACTTTATTTCTTTTTTTATAGGTCCTCATAAAAGTACTGTGTCAAATGTTTAAAAAACTTGGGATCCAATCCTGCTGTAACCTATATTGGTGCAGATTTGGAACCACTTTGTTGGAGTTTCAATGACAGAACTATGCCTATAAATTTCAGTAAGTGCCTGGAAAAGTGTGTTGCTTAAGAATAAGAAGTATAGTCTAGTCAACTAATCCTCCACTGATGTCTCTTCTAAAAGAATTTTTGTTTGTCTATGTTATACTAATAATGTAAGTAATATGCAGGAACATTCTTAGGCAGTTGAACGTGACTGTCTCTATTATTAAGCAGTTAGACTGTTTCCTGAGATTATTCTGGAAGGTGTCAATTGTCCACTTGGAGAATTTCCAGGCATACTCAGGAGCTGGAACTTTTTGTGGACGAGGCTCCACAGTTTGCATAGAGCAAGCCTGTTTAGAGGTGAAGATGTGGATGAACACAAATGCAGGCTGTTCTGGGTCACCTGTGCCAAAAAAGGATTCCAGAATATGTTTCATTTAATAACTAAATTAACATGCTAAGGTCATATTCTACATTCAGATGTCAGTTAAAAATTTCCATTTCTTTATTGTTAAAAGGTTAAAAAAAACCCCTAGAGCCTGGTGTATTTCCTGTATTTTTTAAAGAAAAATGATTGGAGGTTATATAACTATGTTGCATGCAAGGCTTTTTTGTGGATGCAAAAAAGAACAGAGAATCCACCCTTCTGTAATACAATCAACACCGCTGCACATCTTATGGTCAGTTGATGCTCTTGAATACACAGGTGGGAGAATCTAATGCCTTCAGGAGGCATCACATTGGTGTTTGAAGGACAGAAACAATCCTCTCACGGTGATCTTATGGATAGATCTCAGTAAATGTGTATTATAATATTTGAAGTATAATAATTCCTTCTCTCATACCATTATATGAGACAAATTTAAGAGAAAATATGTATAAATATGTTTAATTTAGTCTAATTTACCTCTCTCTGTTGGGTATTCCTTCCAGCCTTCCACCAATAAGGCAATAAAAGGAAATGAAGGGAAGGTCACTGATGGATCTGTTATACTTCTGTAATACTTCAGTCCTACAAAAATACACAAACGGCCCGTCATTCTGAGTTCTTCTGAATCTCTGTGTTCACTCATGGTTGCTCATGTTCAACCATTTGAAGGGAGGGTAGAAAAGGAAAGCTTAGCCAATCTGTTCCCGTTAAAAAATGTAGCAGAGATGCATCTAAAATGCTTTGAAAATTTAATCTATGATGTTGAAACAGACTACTGTAAGTAAACCTGGGTTTAGGAATCCCCATGGCATCTCTAAAAAAAAGGAGATATTGATGAAACTGTTCATTCAGAAGCTGTAGAAAGATGTGAGAAAATAACTGGAATGAGGTTAAGTCAATGACCTCTTGCTCTATTATTGTTATAACCATATTTTTGTAAAAGCTGTGGTAATTCACACTGTAGTCCAAGGCAGTTGCCCATTGCTGGTGTGTGAGAAGAAGTTAAAAAAAAAAAAAAACTCAGTAAGAGGTTCAATTGTTTTATCTAACAAGAAAGAAAACTGCATACTAAACCTTATATACTCACTTTTTGAATTGCTTTATGAGTCTTTATGACCCACCCTAAAGCAAAGCATGATACAGTAGCTGCTGGCTTGCTTGAACTCTGAGTGATTGAAGTTATGCATTCCATTTATAGAGAAGGTAAGGCTTTTCTATATGATCCTTTTTAATTCTGGTCTTACTATAGATGATTTTTAAAATAGATGCAGTGGTAAGATGATAGTGTCTTTTTGATATGCAATACCAATGTGTTTAAAATATGGTTTTAGTCCTTCTCAAAGTATCAAAGTCTAGCACAGCAAAAGATTCAAACAAAGAACAAATATTTGAAAAATGAGTATTCAGGATTCATTAACATGATCGAAAGTTCTGGGTATGCAATTCCAGTTGACTTAGTTGGGAACCTAACCCTAACCTTAAACTCATTCATATTTCATTGTTGTTATTTTAGCTTTAAAGGGGATTCCCACCCAAAAAAATAGNAAAAACCCCTATGTACAGTTATGGCACAAAATATCAGAATGATGAAAACTTTCCCTATTGCAGTATTGCCTTTGTTTTTATGTTAGAATTTTAATGAGGCGTAAAATGCTTTTAAGCACTTACTAAAATCAGTAAAACTGTAAGGCTGCAAAGGAACATGAAGTAATGGTGCAGGTTTTCCATTTTGGGGTTGGGTTTCTTTTTTTCAGTTTTCCTTTAAAGTCTTTATCACCCTCCAATTTTCAAAGCTGTACTGGAATGGCAAACATAAACTGAACAGTTTCCTTCATAGACTGCTTTATTTCCACTTGTGTTTTCATATAGTACCTAATTTTCCCCAGAAAGCCAAGAAATTCCAGATGACAGACAGAAGACATGGACATTAATATAGATCATTCCTAAGACAACCAATCAGAGTATTTTTTTAGCCAGTCTTAATGAAAGCCACAGCAGTTACAAATAGAGATCTATGTTTATACGATAATTTATGTTTCTAATAATGCCACTTATATGAATAACATGTTTCTTATAAACTGGATAATAAACTATATGCTAAGGCCACAGCAAGCCAATGGCACATTAGTTCCTGCATTTTTAATCAAATGTGGCTCTAGGGGCTAGGCACTACAATCATGATTTTACATCCTTTCATTGGGCAGGGGGTGGGGGAGGAAAGTCACCTGAAATCATACACGGGAAAGTGTAAAGCAATCTAGCTTAGCCTGAAAGCTCACTGAATCTTTCATTTCTATGTCTTTGCATCACAGGAAGGAGAATATAAAGAAACTGTCATTTGGAAATGAATAACCTTTGCATTGAAGTAATAAAAGCAAAGCCCCTAGGAAACCTTCTAGATGAAGGATGCTATATAAAGGTATGATTGTGAGTAGAGGTTTTCACTTGCAGTGACACTGCTTAGTTATGAGTTATAGAAAAACTGGGGAGAAAATTAGAATATTTGTGAACTAATTTTGCAAATGCGTTTAAGGACTATCATTGTTTTGCAGATCCAAATGTGTTTATACCATGGATGTACTCTTAAAATAAGCATTATGGAAAATAATGAGTTTGGAATTTATTTATTACTCTATAGGTCTGTGTATATCTAGAAGAGAAAAAGATGAATCATTTAGACAGGGAATATATGTTTTGTTGAAGTTTGCATATGGAAAAAACATTGAAATGCTTTTAATTCTAGTCCCGAACTGAATTTTTACAAAATTACAGTGACATGAATCATTCACCTATAAAGTTTAATCTCTCTTTATTTTCACAGATTTTCTACTAAAAGCACTTTATTATATTTTAATATATTTATTATTGTTTGACAGAAATAGTTGAAAATAGTCCCATTTAGCAGAAGGAAACATTCTTCAGAAAGGAGTCAATTCTGATGAAATTTTATTTGAAAAAGGAAGGAGAAAAAAACCAGTGATTTTTAAATATTGCATTAGGTATTTCTGTATTAAGACTTTCAGTTTTTAATTTCACAACCAACGAGACAAGTAAGGTCTTCAAAATAGTTCAGTTCATATAATTGAACAGAAGGTGACAGCTAAGCTTGTTGCAAGGGTATAATCTGCAGTGATGTGTTTCATTAGGGCAAAGGGTAATATGGATATATGTAAATATGTCTGTTTTAAAAATAAAGTTAAAACCCAAGTTTGTTGCAATGTCTGAGGATAGTATTTTTGTAGCTGAAGAACCAGACTAAGGCTAGAAAAATGTGACTTTAGTGCATATTGCTTCTAGAAATTTCTTTCGTAACCTCCTAATGTCACTTCATTGTAGCTCATAGAGCTCACAATCTGTGCAGTGGAAATGACACTTCTGGAGTCGTCAAAAATTAATGTTTTTTCTTCCAAAATGGGAAATATGAAGTTTTACTTTTTTCTTCCAGTTTCTTGTTGAAAAACAGATTTTTTAAAGTATTTTTTTAATCAGTTGCTGACTATGTAAGAGTTCTTCAAATTTTCCAGACCACTGTAGGCAGTCTTTCATCCTCTATCTAAATATCTTTCTTAGCATATGAGTTCTTTAAAACTAGGATTGTCTCTTGGAACCTCAAGATTTTACATCAGAGCAAACAATGCAGTAGTAAATTCAGTTGTTACCCAGTTAAATTATTCACTCCTTGCTGGCAAGTAAGCATTTGTACAGTTCTGTAAGTTGGTATCTACTGAGCTCCCATGCCCCACAGAGACATAATTCAGTTCACTTTTATTTCTTTCCATCTAGATTCCTGCTGGTCTTTCCCAGCAGTTCTCTTCTGCTTCGTTAGCCAAGCAATACGATGAAATCTGTGTAGAGACAATAAAGTCAATTGGTCTGAAAATGATTTTTGGTTTGCTTAATGCTGCAGGTAATACCAGGGTGTTTTAGGATTGTCAAACTGCCATATCAGAAGGTTAGGAGAGCACACAAAGGCAAAATATGTTGTAAAAATCTAAATTCAAATATTACCTGTTTTACTTCTATCAGCTCCTCATCCTTCTTCATCCAAAATATTGCAAACTGGGTCATTCATGACTTTTTCAGAAATTTTTGCAAGGGTAAATAGCATCTTTGTAACTGGGCCAATCATCTGAGCAGATGAAATGTATCATTACATCAATTAGAAAAGGTGATTTATGGGAAATGGAAGTTCAGAAATTAAGTGACTTTTTCTGTTTCAGTAGGATACCTTCCACCATCAAATAAGTTACCATTTGCAAGGCTTAAGCAAGACCAAATACGTGGTTTTGGATTGAATTCATGCACCAGTAATCGTCATCCTATGTTGCTGAAAACTCCTTGACTGGAGATAACCATAGCTTTTCCATTATTTTTCTTCTCTTTTGTGGGTGACACTTCATTACTGGAAGCCTGTTCCCTTTTTTTCTTTTGCCTCATAATTCAGATTCTTGGCACACCATGTTGAATTTTATGGCTAAGGGTAGAGCAAATCGTTCACAGCTGTCTGTTGGTTAGGTGTGCTCTATGCTTAAAAAATATTCATCTTGGTGTTGCTTCAACCCAAAATCCAGTGTTCCCAAGGCTTACACACGCCAATTTTCATACCCAATTTTCTTCTTCCTTTACTATTTTGAATGTGTGGCTGACACTTCACAGACAGTGTTGTCCAAACACTGATGCTTGGACCCAAAATGGATCTGAATTAGTAGTCAACAGATATTGCCCCAATGGGAACATTAGCTTAATTTTCCATTATTGTACTCTTTCTTCAGCAATATAGACTTTGATTTTCAGTAAAGGTAATATCCATAGCAAAGGATTTGAATAAATCATATTTAACATTTGGACCGGTGGGGTTGTGATGGTTAGTTGCAAACGCCTGGAGCTTACATTTTGAAATTTACCTGAGCTCCACTGGCAGCACATATTAATATAGATAATTTTTGTTTTCTTGTGTTGGCAAATTGGAAACTCAGTTTCTGAGCAGAAGTATGATAGTACAACATCCACCCACCATCTGTAAATCAACATTTAGGCACCCGTCTGGGTGCTGAAAAGTCCATTTGGACTTACATATCCAGGATTTATTTATTTTATTGCTGGGCTTTATTAAAGATATTCCAGCTTGTCTTTTCTCCTGTGTTCAGTAGAGCTGTCAGTTCTCCATTCCTCTGTCGTAGAACCAATGCCAGGAAGCAGTAAAGCTTTGTATTCTTTGGCGGGAAACCCTGGCATGCAGGGTGCCAGCGGAGCATAGCCAGCCTATGCTGTGGCGAGAGCCATTAAGAAATAAAGCCTGTTTAGAGGCTGGCTATGGCTACTGCAGAATCTGAACTGGTAGCAATCTAAATGGAGATTTATAGCTAATATCTGCTGCCTTGACACAGTTCAGGAAGCACAGAGGGGATACGCAAGGCCAGAAAATGGCCTTCTCGGTCAATGAAATGAGGTTCCATGTTCACTGCTTCTTGATGGCTCCTGGTCAAGCTTGCTCAGATTACAAGTTAAAGGATAGGGTGAGAGGTTTTGTGGGTTTTTACTTTAAACTGTCAGCTCTACCAGCATGATCTGGGATGTTAAAGTCAACTTGTGGTCTCTCTGGTTCTCACATCATCCGAAGTCATGAAGGTTCTTGGGCTGAAATTTAGCTGCTTGAGGCACGTGCGCCAGAAAACAAATCTGGCTTGTGCATTCCTTTTAGGGTATCTCTAAAAGTTTAAATTCTGGGGGGCCTCTAAACAATTAAGAATGGTGAACTATCTTCTCTTTTGAACACTCTGACTCTTAGTTAACCTAAATTAATGAGTTACCTTATAGACATCTTACAAGGATCTACAAGAGTGCAGTATACATTGTCTGAAGAATGGATTCTCAGGTAATTTGGTCTGTAAAGTAACTCACACAGAAACTTGGTGAATTATGGTAAATGTGTTTCCAAGCTCTTCTACTCATAAAAAAAACATTCTTGCTAGAGCAAATATTTATTGACAGCATGAATTTTTGTGTACAACATATATGAAACACAGACTTCAATAACAGAGGAAAACAGTGCCTTTCTGTATATAGTGAGATGAAAGATGTATATAACTATAGGATCATGCCTATTAATTTTCTCAAGGGTACCTTTTATCATGGCTTTTCAGTAGTTGCATTTGAAGCAAATAAATCACTTTAAAAAAATTGTGAAATGGGACAGTTATTCCACTCTTCCCTCTATGTATGTGTAGTTTGCATTAATGACGACTCGTGCTCCGGTGGATTTCTTAGACATTGAACTCTTCTATTGTTAGGTGCCATGATTTAGAAAGCCATCCTTTCATTTGGCAAAGCACATTTCAAATATGTTATGGTCTTCAAGATCATTATTGAAGATGCTGACATCCTGCTTTTCTTTCTCAGCAGATTGCTGACCTCTTAATGCCTGACAAGCTCTTTTGCTTTCACGGATATGAGCATCTCGCTTTAGACCATAAAGTGCAGAATATTCTAAACAGATGGACACAGTAGTACAATGGTCTACTGAAATTCAAAATGATTTTAAGTTCCTTGAGATTTAGTTTTATTCATGCGTATTGGAAAATATTTACCAATTTAATCTGAATTTCTGCGTATTCACACCACAGTAAAAAGAAACAGAATCTGTCTGTCATTATTCTAGATGATTTATAGATATTTTAACTTACTTATAGCAATTTATGAAAGAGAAGGAAACAATAATTTTGTAGACAAATTAACAGGTATTGAAGAAAACTAGTCAGAAAAAAAGAACATGTAGTGAAACCTAATTTTAAGGCAAAGCATTCACAGAAATATTTTTAGATTGATAACAGCTTTAAGGATTGAGAGAGTGGTGGTTAATATAAATATATATATTCCCAAGTTATTGCAGACAGCACATTTAATGTGTATGAAAAAAAAAGTCACTATATCTCTCATAAAAAAATTGTTCACAAAAAAATAGAACAGAGATTATGGTGTATACACGGCAAACATGACCCTGATGCCAATACACAGTGGAAATTCAGTCTCAACATATCATATCTTCACTTACTGCTTTGACCAAGAGGTCAAAGATATGTACTAAGCGTTGTAGACTCTGGATCTCATGATGCTTTTCCTTGTAAATGCAATACAGAGCAGTGTAGGGAAACATACAAACATAAAAATAATAAAAAAAAAAAAAAGAAAAAAGAAAGACAAGAGCTTTGAAGCATTTTGTGTGGATCAGGACCACTCTCAGAAAATTTTCCTTTTCAGGCTGCATTCTTACTGAAAGCAGCTGTCTGCAAAATGTGATAATAAATGGTGCTATTAGCAGTACTCCTGGCCTGGTTAGATGTGGTAGCCCAGCCATTTAGTGGCAGTCTTTTGAGCTCAGATAGATCCAAAGATGTTCAAAGATAAAGTTAAAGAACTCAGATTCCAAAATGTGTTACTTTATCGCAACATATTTCACATATTGACTCAAGGATAACATTAATTTATTGGTAATCAGGTTAACAAAAATCTTCACTCTACACCTTCTGTCTTGTTTAAGCAAATTATTGAGTCATAGAAAGAGATAAGAAGAAGGTATATCAGGGAACTCCTTTAATCATCATAGGTGAAATTAACTCCTCAGATTAACAAGACAAGAAAAAAATATATTCCTTCTTTCTTTATTTCTTATTAAAATGTTGTTGGGCACGTCAGTATTTCTGACTGCCCACAATTGAATCTGAGGCTTGGTATTCAGATTTCGGTGAAACTTTGGAAAGAAGCGTGGAGGTTCATTTAGAAATTAGCTGAAATTAACATGGGGATTAATGTTTACATTCTCATAAATCCTAACAATAATTTGCATATTTTTTTATATTAAACAAATAATTTCTACATTTTCAGTGCAGTCACCAGGAATGAAAAGTAATATTCATTGCTGCCCTCATCAAAAATTATTTTAAGACTATTGAAAAAAGCCTGCTGCTTTAAAGAGTATGCTGGCCCAGCCTTCAGCTGATTCACAGCATTTTACAGCTGCCATAAATATGGGGGTGCAAAACATACAAAAGTTCAAAGAACAGCTGCATCTTTGTGATTCGATCCAGCAATGTGATAAAGGCGGTCAACAATCAAAGCAAATGAAGGATGGTTAGTGTATTGTGCAGGACTTGCTCATGTTCTTGAGGCATCAGTCTCCAAATAAATTACTGTCATAAACCTTCTGTAATAGGGAACCTCCATAACAGTTACATCTCTGTAAACAGCAGAGGGAACGGCAGAGCATAAAGCTAACAAATGTTCTAAGTTAAAGCTTCAGGATCAATAACATCTTTAAGATGTTATCAAACAAAGCATTCAGTGTTGAAAATAACAGCCTCAGCTTTACACAGATAAAAAAAAAAATAAATAATAGCCTCAGTGTCTTTATGCAGAAATGCAGTTGCAGAGCCAAAGCTCCCATTGCTCGTTAATGTTTAGATTGTAAAGAGAAAATGCTCAATAGAAACTGAAATTGATTGCAGATGAACTTAGAAGGAATAAAAGATATACATAGGTCCAGTAATTACTCTTTTCTGCTTTGTGGTGTGAAGCAGTCTTCCAAGTGTGGAATACAGTCTTCCTACCTTGTGCTCTTAAGGGAAGAGGGAGACACCCCCATGACAAGGTTGTATGGCTCAACAGAAAGCTGAAGTGTAGGTGACATGTGCCCGCATTGTCTACCAGCTGCAAAGATCTGATACTGTCAGAGTAGTGAAGCATTACTGCTTCAATCCTCAGAAGGAAAACCCTTCCCAGCTGTTGCAATGAGCTGATAGAATAAGATTAATTAGAAGTAGAGAACAGTGTCAGCTTCCTGAGACAAAGACAGCTGAGCTGTTCTTCTCAAGATGAAATTATTTCCTTGTCTATATGAATTAGAACTCTACGTGGAAACACATAAAAGATTAACATTGTATATGGTACAGAGACAAAGCTGTGCATGTAATCATTTGGGGTGGAATTTGGTTATGGATTTAGACACCTAACTGTAGATCTCTAATGTTTTCCATGGATGTCTCCATATATGGCCAAGATGTCTAAGCTTCCTTTGTAGTCAGTGCTGACTCGCTGATACACTTAAGAGTCTAAAGAACAATAAGGCTATGCAAATCCAAAGTGTCTACCCTTACAGTCAACTTTTCTCCCCTATTTAGCACTCAAAATTTATCTTGTTCATTACAAAGACAGGTCACTATAGCATTAGATAGTATTATTGTTTTTTGATTAAATCTACCTTGATCGTTTTATTCTCTCTCTATTTGTTCTTTATTTTTTTTTTAACAGAATGGTGATGAATATGTAAAAAAGAAAAAGAAAAAAATTCTGCATGCTTTTTTGAAATTTTAGCTGTAATCAGGAAAATCATGACAATATCTGGAAAAATCTGTGCAATGATTTGCTAATTTATGATTGAAACAACCAAAAAATCCATCTTTTCTTTATCTTCTTTAATTTCTTTCTTTCCCTTCCATATTTCTTCCTTCTTTTCCTCTTTCTGTCCACAATTCATTCTTTCATTTCTTCTTTTGCAAAAAAAAAAAAGTGTATCCAAACCTCAGTTTTTAGTAGTCCAGTAATCTTTGTACAAAATTCTAACACCTGAATCTATATTGAAAAGGTCTTTATTTGATAAAAACATCAGAATATAACCATTTAAAAATAGTCCAGTTAACTAATTCCCTCACTAACTGATAAGAGATACTGATGATTTTCCTTGTCCAGAAGTTATTACATAGGAAACAGGGAAAATGCAGAAACTGAGAAAGAAACATGTTCTGAGAAACAGAATGGTTTAGTACTAAAATTTAAAAACTGCATAAGCTCATATCAGGTTTTCTAAGCTAGAGAGTAAGAACCTAATAAATTTTAGCAGCTAAAATTAGAAGTCAGTCTGATCCTTGGTCACACCACTAGAAATAGATGTGAAAACAAAATTTTGATTTCCACCCTGGCCAGGCCATTGATTCACTCTTGACTATGCTTCATTTTCTTCATCTATGAGATGGAGATAGTGAAACCCTCTCTTCCCATGGAATCCAGTTTAAATTGGAATGAGAAACCATTTCATGTGCTTAATATTGGTGTTTCTAAGATTCAAAAAATATTGTAACATTTTTTTTTCCTATGTTTCTCAATTCTAACGAGGATGCCATATAAACTAAAACTAGCTAAATGGAAAAAGGCAAATTCATTAACGTCATTCCTCTACCTTTTTATGTAGATGACATCAGAGAGTAGGCTCTTACTTATTATAAAGGAATACAACTTTCTCTTGACAGAGAAGAATGAGATTCAGAAAATTGCAGTCTCTCAAAAGTCGGTGTTAATTTTCTTAATTAAATTCTGTCTCACTTTAAAAGGTTACAGTGTCTCTTTATTTACAGAGCAGCTTATTCATTCAGCTCTTTTTTTTCCCCTTGAGCTTGTCAGAAGCTGTTAATGTTGATACAGTTTGACATTTTGCCCAGACTGCATCAAACCACAAACCTGAGAATAGAATGTGGCCATTAACAATTTAATAACCTGTTGCAATACTTAATTTTTTTTCCACATCAGCAGTGTCACACTTGATAATGGTGTGATTTTTACCTTTACTGAATAAGACGAGACTATTTACTTTACATGCCATGGTTTCTAAAGTGCCTCAGAACTGTAACTAGTCAGAGCATTCATTTTTAAGTGCTGGCTAGTTGAAAATGTCAGAATCCATAAGTATACTTGAGCTGAGATTTGACTAAAAGGCAAAAGTTTTGTCTGAGGAGTAGACATGAAAGTCTCGATTCAGTACAGTAGATAAGCACATGCTTAATCTGAAGAATATGAAAGTCATTGACATCAGTGGAAATGCTTTTACACATAAGCTAGGCACAGGATAAAATACTTCCATGTCTAAATATCAAGCTTCTATTCATGTCATAGTCTTGGTGAAAGCCAATAAGGCTTATAAACCCATTTCATTGACTTCAGCAAGCTTTGACTCTTACATTATAATTGGAAATATGAAAACTTTATATGGAACATAGTTTTTAGAACAGTTTCCATAATGAGTATGCAGCAGTAGATTTTGGCTATAAAGAGAAATATCTCAGGCAAACCATGGCTAAGATAAAGTACATATTATATCTAATGGTGGATGTGCCAAAAAGATAGAAGATGACATGAATATTTTCAAAAAATTTAGCACGCCAAGTGTGTTAAGATGGAGCAGAAATATCTGGAGAGGCTGTCCAATATTTTATCAGTGTTTAATAAAGTCATGCTGTAGCAGGCAACTGTGCAGCTTTCTGCTGTCTCCTGGCAGGTGTGGTTTTTTCCTGATGATACTTATGGGAAAATTTTATAGACCATTGGTAATCCACCACAGTCTATTGCACCCAAACCTAATCCAGTGCTCACGATTCATTTTACAAAAATTGAAACTGCTGTAGTCTGAAGGAACTCATATGTCTGTGTTGTTTCAAATGCATTTCCATAGACTAACATCTGATCTTGGTTATACCTCTATAAATTTACAATAACTTAATTGGTTTTCATGGAATTCTTTCCAGTTTATATTTGTCTGAGGGTGTGCTTTGGCCACACTAGAAGGAAATCTTAAAATAGGTAACTCATCTTATCTTGTAGTATGGGAAAAGTTTTAATATGGGTTATTTTCAGTACACTTCAGAAATTCTAATCCTTACTGACCACTGGCTCGTAGTGTGATGCTGTCTGCTTCATGAAAGTTCTGTGATATCTTTAGCTTCTGTAACTATACCTTTGCTCATTTACAGCTGTAGCATTAATATTTCAACTGGTTGATAATGTACCTCCTTGTGTCTTTTTTTTTCTCTTTGAGAAATCTAGAGTGCAAATAATTTCTCTGGGGAAGTCGGTTTTCTTTCTTAGTGTGGCTTTTTCTGTAGCTTTATAATTTAGACTTTCTAGAATAAACTAGAAAAATACCCAAGCCTGCCTGAGAGGTAAATTATAGTAGATTGTGGATTAGAATACTTGTTTTACCTTTCAAATTGGAACAATTTTTTACTTAGTTTTTTTCATGGTACTATTTAAATTGAATCTGTGTATTCTTTATTGTATTTCTGAGTTTATTTTTGGTAGAGCTATGCAAAATCCTCTTTGTAGAATCTCTGTGATGATTGCTGTAGGGTCATTGCCTTAGATGTGAGTGAGAGATGCAGCAGCATATGTTTGTTTCAAAATTTCCTTGGGTTGTAGAGGCTTGAGATTTCGTGGGCTGGCATCATTGCAGGAATTCTTGCACTTTCTGCTTGCAGTCAAGGTGCGAATATCTGACATCAGTCTTACTACAGGTAACTAGCATAGTAGTTAGTAGATGGTGGAATAAACTCCTCCAAGAGATAAAATAACCCCGGACTATCTTTGTTTAAAAAACTAAAGAATAAGGTCATGATTTCTTTGAGTAACTTCATCACAAATTGATATATTGACATAAAAAATATGCATCTCCTCTTGTGCAAAAACATATACTGGTTCAAGCTGCACAAACTTTTTGTTAGGACACAGTTCCACAACCTCTGAAATGAGATGTTGAGGTGAGACTGTCTATGTGTGTATCTCTGTGTATATGTAAAACAGTCGGTCCTAGATACGAGTCTAAACTCAGTACCTGTCCCCATATGATTACAAATAGGTAGCAGATTAAATAGTAACAGATTAGAATCAGATTAGAATTAATTCTTTCATTCACTTCTTCAAGTACCATTTTCTCATCTCATGAAAGACTTATCAAACTGCCCCCAAAAATGCCTTTCAGTATACAGGATAGCTAAAATAAGCTGAGAATTCTATGAAACTTCAGTTTAAAGATCTTTCTTTTTTTGTTTGTTGTTTTCTTTTTTATGGTTGGTTGATTGGTTTGTTGCATCTTGCTTTTAGATCCAATGTGATTTGCCTTTAATTCCTGTTGAAAAAAACTAGTTCAGCTCGCAGGTGCTGTAAATGTTTGGATGATGTGCCTGGAAAGGCATTCAGGAATATACAGTGCAGTTCTGGTTTTCTAGTACCAATTACATTTGTTGTTCACTGTGAACCCCTTCAATAAGTCTTCACAAATTTAAACCTTATTTTACAACTCCACTTTGTTTAGGAGACAGTAGATCACATTCAAGAGTGTAGCACAGCTGATGGCTTCTGCAGGACCAATAAAATATGATGCGTGCTTTGGATATATTTCTCTGACAGTGCATTCCATCAAGACTTAGCAAATTTGTCCCTCATTTTACAACTCAGTTTTGTGTAACAGCCAGGAGCCTTACCCTGAAACGGGCTGAGCACTCTCAGACTGGTTTTTGGATTTGTACAACTCTGCCTTTCACAGCACCTTGATAAGGTTATAGAGATGCTGTAGTCTGATGTCAAGAAGAACCCCTGAGAAACAGCAACACCTCAAGAGCATTAGAAGAAATAGACAATATGATGTATTTCCTCTTGTATAAACAGTGACATCTAGAGTTGCCATTAGTATTCCCTAATATGCAACTAAGTTAAAGGTTATCATCTGCTGCAGATTTAATGGATTGCATTAGAATTACAGCAAATGACCCTTGCAGCTCCTTTAAACTTGATCGATCACAATGTAATTGTCAAGGCGGGCTAGCAATTAATTTTCATTAGTCAGGGAAGTCATTAATGCTTGCTGTTAGGGAAAATGACTATTAGATTGAAATGGAAGGGGTTCAATCATTTTTTACAATTAAAAAAGTTGGCCTAATTTGCTGCTTCCATATGTGCAGAAGAATATCATTGCAGCTCCATTACGATGTGGTATTCCTGCTGTGATGCACTGGTTCCAACAAAGAGTTGAATATGTCCCTTTTCGTACTGAAAGGGAAGGCATTTATTACAAAACTTCTATTGGGAATATTATTTTTAAAGAACTCTCCATCAATTTTATTATTTTTCTTCTATTGCCTTTAAATATATGCTGGAATTTAATGCTATGGTGAAAGGCGTGCTTCCTCAAGTCAAAGTGCTATTTGTTTTTCCTTTGACATACAGGGCTATTTTACTGAATAAGACGTAGGAGTTGAAAGATCCCAGGATCATTCAGCTGCCTTGGTAAATATGAAATTGCCTGGCAATGACAGTTAGTTGTGATATAGCTGCTTGACATCACAGGTGATACAACAATGCTCTTGATTCATGCAGCACTTTTCATCTGAGAACTTCAAAATATTTTTTCAAACTCTACCCTCAAAAGGTCAAATATAGAAGTCCAATTGAATCAGAAAACCCAACACCTTAAACTCCAAGATGGAATTTTCGTAAATGCTTGGTCTTGTCCAATTTCTTTTCCCATTTAATTAATTGGTATTGTTTTCCCATATCCCTGGTGTTAGGAAGCACTTTGCTGAGATACTTTTTATTATCCTAAAAGCATGTTCTGTTTCAATGCGTTGTCTTTAATATCTCTGTAAATATGATTTTAATGAATTTGAGTAGGAAAAAAATGAAACTCTCTAGGCCTGATGCAGTCCCTCTGAGAATAAATTTCACCTGCATTTTAGGTACCTGATGAACAGCTCTTTTTTTAGTATGTAGCACCATTTGTTGTAAAACAAATGCTAGAAAGCAAAAGTATTTGAATGTTTTCATAAAATTTTCTATCTCAGCTTAGGTCAATAAATTAGGTGGACATAATATAGCTCTAAAGGCTTTCAGAAACACTTCATGCTTTTCCTTGACTAAAGGAATTTAGGCATTGCAGTGAGTAACTCGCTTAAAATTTATGTGCTTAAAACATGTGGAATTTGAGTAAATTGGCTCTTATCATGATGACTAAAACATACTGAAGAAGATGTATTAATATTACTTATTGTACTAAGAAGGGTTTATAAAGTTTAAAGCCAAACATGAAAGTATAATATTCTCAAACATACTTAAGGGAATATGCATAGGAGTCAGGTTAAGTTTTCAGACTTCAGAAGTTCAGTAAGCTTTTGGAAAGCTACTGAGTAACTAAAATTCCATCGATTTCAGGCCTGGACAAGTTGACTTGCGTAGTCTTTCCTAGTATTATATTTTTTTTGTGTAAGGGATGTTAATGGGAATCAGGTACTTAGCTTCTTTTGTAAATGCCTTTAAGAACCTCATTTTCATCTTTAGAAATCTAGAAGAGGTTTCAGTTCATTTAGTTTGACGTATAAACTGGCTTCTATATAGTCAACAAAGGCAAAGAGATACCCAGGAGGTGGAATTCATCTGATCTATTTTGATGTCAATACCATGAGGAAGTAAGTGGTATCCTAACATCATCTTTTTATTTCTCCACTGTTTTTAAGGGAAACTGGGATGACTAGCTGAAACCTAGATGTCTTTATCTGAGTGTTTAAACATATACGAACAGCCCCTCTACCGTTGTTTATAAATCTGAACTTTCCTGACTCAGGAGCCTGAAATACAATTTCAAAAGCTACCAAACACTTAGATGCCTAAAAGTCCTTGAAGTGATTTACTTGATTCAAGCTTCGAAGTCACTTTTGAAAATGTTACCCTTTGTTATAAAATATTTACTTTCTCACTTGGAAGATTTCCAATAGCACTTTCATCACATAGGATATATTGTTCTGCAGTTTGATGAATTGCCTCTTTTATAAAACAAAAATATGTTCAAGATGTGTGTGGGATAGTCTAATCCTATTTTCAGGTATGTGGCAATCTAGATGTTCCACTGTTAGAAGAATATTTTCAATGTCAGGATCTAAATCAAAATCCTTTCTAATGTTCAGTGATGGTCAACATTCAGCACTTCCTTCAGACAAAAAAGTTCAGCACTTTGAAAATTTGAATATTTAGGAAACTGAGGCTTCTTAAGTCATTAAATAATCAATTAATGCATTATGTGAGTAGACATTTAACTTATTTGATAGAATTACACTTCCACTCTTATAGTTAATGCTTTACTGGCAGTTTTTAAGTAGCAACTGGCAACAGCCTAATGATTAAGAAACAGAAAATTTTTAGGATGAGTAGGACTGTCTTCTTTGGAATTGATGGGTTGTTCAGATGATAGACTCATGTTTCTCACCTTGTTATATCCTTCAGTTTGAATGTTTCTGTTGCAAGATTGACCAGTATAAGTCAGACTTCCTCCTGACTTATCTGTTGCTCAGAACTGAATCCTCAAATCATTAGGCACATTTTGAGTCTCAGCATTTGTGGTTTTTTAAATGAAAGTCAGGGGATGAAATCTGGCATTTCCATTCAATGTATTATATGGTATGCATTAATGGTAAAGCAGTACACTGTAATCAAAAGTTTCTGTGGGAGCTGGTGCAGGCAGACTTTCTGACTGGATAAATCCTTTTCTATTAAAATAAATGATTTTTTTTTCCTGAGACAAAACATATTATAGGCTGCCATAAATCATATTTCATAGTATCCAAAAAAGAATAAGAACAAAACCTTTGCCTTCTCACCTCACTTTTTATACTTTTACTGTTCTTATTTTATTTTTATTTAAAACTGTATTCTTGCACAACTGAACTGTCTTTACAGAACTAGCTTCAAAATAACAGGCCTTTACTATTGTTGTTAATCTGATGAAAAGTACCTTTTTTATTTATTAATTCTCTTTAAACAGTGTTGATATTTGAAATGAAAAGTCACAAGCTATAGGTCCCTGGAAACTTGCTGCAGAAAATCTTGAAGATAGAGACTACTAGAAACTCTCTTCTACTTTCTAAAGATATAAAAAGCCTAGGGATAGAACTAGGACTAGGACTTTGGTGCTTTTCAGAGGCAGATTGCAACACAATTCTCATGGGTCTATCTCAAAGATAAATGACACAAGCGGGGGTTCAGCCATAAGACACTGTACAGTCTTGTGAGTTTGATGGCTAACCTTGCCAAAGATGTTCCATGACCAGAAAAATGACATCAATGAACTCCTGAAACTTATGTTACTCTTGTGTTAGATGAGTGCGTAGAGCTACAGAAGCAGCTATAACAAAAACCTGGTTCTTCAGGAAATGATAAAGTCTTCTGAGCACAAGCCCTGGCATCTGGAGAACCATTGATTCTTTTCCTCATTAATCCTCAAAATCCGTAAGTTTCAAGGTTGCACTCAGACACTTCTACATCAAAAAAAGAAAACCAGAAAAATGAATGTAGTGAATTTATATTGTCATTGCTGGTGAGTGGTCTAGCTTAATTTTTATGTTGTGCAGTTTATTATTTTGCATTATATAATCTGTTTTAAATATGCCAACTTCATGGAATCATAGAATCAGAGACTCACAGAATCACAGAATCCTACAACCATAGATTGGTTTGGGTTGAAAGGGACCTTTAAAGATCATCTAGTCTAACTTCTCTGCCATGGGCACAGACATCTTTCACTAGATCAGGTTGTTCAAAGCCACATTCAACGTGATCTCGAACACTTCCAAAGATGGGGCATCCACAACTTCTTTGACCAACCTGTGCCGGTGTCTCATCACCCTCACTGTAAAAAATTTCTTCCTTATACCCAATCTAAATGTATCCTCATTCAGTTTAAAGCTGTTGCTCCTTGTTCTGTTGCTATAGGACAGGAATTAATTTATTGATTCTGTCTTATTGAAGGATCTGCATTTACACAGCAGTGTGAAAAGTTAGAAAATTATGTGTTTTTCAGTAATTCAGTCTAGTAAATAAAAGACATAAAACAAAAGTTCATGAAAAGAATTAGCTTCTTGTTGCATTCCGGTGTGCCTTTCTGTAATTTCTATCAATTATGTGCCATATAAATATCAAACTGTTAAAGCTTTGATCAGGGTTGTGATGGCAGTGTACACTTCTGCAATTGCCATCTATCAAACACATTTAGGCCATTCTGAATTAATATTAGAGGAGAAGAAAATTATAAACCTTGAAATTGGATCAGAACGGGTTATTTTTGGAGTGTTAACTCTTCTTCCCTCGTCACAAGAAAGCACACTTGTCATTTTCTTTTCTCGTTGAAATCCTAGGAATGGGAATGAGGTATCAGCGCTTTAATTACTCCAGTTTACTTTAAAAATACTTAATTATGCCTCTCACTAATCTGTGGCTTGGATATTTAGTTGTCATTGATATTCAAAAAAAGATAAATAGATTACTGTTCAAAATAGAGCGTTAATGAGATCATATTTTGAGTCAGCCTCCTTTTGATAAAGTTTCAGTTAAGCGCTAATTCCTTTAGCTCTTCAGATCTTCTAAAGAAGGAATATTGAGAGTACAGTTTTCAACTTACTGCAGAAGAAGTCTATATTTTCACAGATCTACTGACATAATCTTCAGATGGGCTCTATTCCTATTGTGTTATACTACTTTTGAATCTTGGGACATTGGTATTTTCTTCTCTGACTGTGTACACGGAAAGTTTATTAAAAGTGTACTATGTAAAGTCAAGCAGTTGGAAAACATAATAGGATGTCTATACAACTTTGATTTGGACCCCTTTTTGCATATGCATTGTTACTGTCTTTAATTGGATGAATGCATATTATTTTTCTATATAATTCTGAGCAGTGCTCTTTAATTAAAAGCTGTAGTATAACTTTCTTCTTATCTTCACTTCTCACTACAAAAAACATTCAGTTTTTTTCCAGGGATTCATATATGATACTTATTTCTGTCATTTTTGAATGCTTCACGAATATTAATTTTCTTTGAGAATCTTTGAGCTAGAAGAATGATATTTTCCATATGTTTCAGATCAGAAGGGCAAGGATGGAGAGATTAAAGGTCAAACAAATTTGCTAACATAAAATGAACAATTTGAGATACACATGGCCTAATTTTTCCAAATATATGACAGTAAGGAATTAAAAAATTTAAATCTCCTCAATTTACATTGCAATTTTTAAGCTTAGCAGTTCTCCAAATCCTACTCCCTGGTCTTAGAAGGGTCTTTCAGCAAATGGAGAATACGATGTTAGTGAGCATCAGCGGTAATTCTGAGGTGAAGTGTTTACTTATGCATCCCTCCCAGCAGAAGAAATTACACAAACATAGAGGGTGGCACCCACCTCTCTTACCTTGCTGGCTGCTTCTGTCTTCATATGTGTGAGTGTGTTCATAATTCACCATAGCTAACTAAACTCCTTTCAGGAGTCAATGCATTAAAAGCTATCTACATGATCAGATATATTTTCAGACTCTTTCTGAAGAAGCTTAGGAATTGAGTATATTATTTTGTTTATATATATTGTGTTAATATATTTATATTATTGAAAGCAGATTCGAGAAATTAATTTTACCCACCAGGGCGAAAGGTGTGTACACGCAGGCAGGAGAGGGAAGTCAGGGAGGGTGCTGAACTGATAAACCCCTTGTGTCCTGTATGAGTTCATACTACGGTCTGAAACGGCTCCTAAACACATATTCCCTTCTGCATGATGAGATTACTCGGGAGCCCAGTTTTGTGTCTAGTGTCATTCCAATGTATGTCATAAAGATCTATCGATATATATATCTTATTGACGTATCAAATTCATACAGTAAAGGGCACATGCCTCTACGCCACATAGCTTTTTGTAAATTCAGGCTACATGTACTCTGTTCCTTAGATAGAAAAAAAAGAGGGTTTTTTGTTGCGAAATTCTGTTCCTTCGTGTAGCAGAAAGGATTGTTATACAACACCAGACTAACTTTAGGCTGTAGGTCATCTAGTCCAAGCCCCTACTCAAGGCAGGGCTAACATCCTGGTTAATCAGGTCACTTTGGACCTCATCCAGCTGATTTTTTAATATTTCCAAATATTTCCAATATTCCTCAGATCTTCCAGGCAACCTGTCCCATATACAGTCTTCCCAGTTGAATCAAAATAGTAGCTTTTTTGAGAATAAAATGCTTTGATTTTTACACAAACTGATTTCAGTTCCAAGTGAAATGTACTCATCTATTTGCAGTAATGAAAAATAAGTAATTAATAGCTTATTTTCTCTTTCTTTTTTTTTTGGGGGGGGTGTAGGAAAAAAGATCCCTTTCATACTATTAAAAAAATTTAAAAATCCCAGCTCTCTTTGTTTTAAGCTTCTAAAATAGCTTTGAATAAAAATGTAGTGAATGTTTTTAAACCCCAAGACAGTGAGCTAAGGTTTTTAAAGGATTAAGTTTGAGTAGAGGCTGGCGCTATGAAGGAATGTTACCCAGATGCTTTATTTCATACTCACTCTGCATGCAGACCCGTTTTTTGGTGCATCAGATTTGAAGGGCTAACAAAATAGGTCTGAAAATATTCTCTTTTTTTTCTTTTTTTAAGTATAGATGGTCACAATTTGTAATTGAAAACCTATATACTTTCCTGATTACTGAAAGCATTTGTGAAAGACAACTAATTTAGAAAAAAAATCTTTATTTCAGTGTGTGTTTTGATGAAGTATTTATGCATCATATTTCCCAAGTATATATCCCCAAAATGTTATCAAAACACAGCTTGGCAGCTTGTTTCCCATAGTTGTTCATCGCCCATGGTTCCACTTATTTCTTAGACCATGAAGTGATTTGTCTTCAAATTCTGCCCACTTCTCCTCATATCAGATGAGATACTTGTGCATTAATAACTTCTAGTTGCTAGATGTGTTTAGAGATCTTTTCTATACACTCTTTTATTTCAAATAAGGCATTAGAAAATTATTATTACTAGTTGCCGAATACTTAATGCTTTAAAGTTAAAAGAACTATGCAAAAGGACTTTGCTTAAGGATTAATCACATCTGTGACCCAGGGGATAAAGGATCCCCACCTGTCAATAAGGCTTATAACTACTTATATCATCTGAGCCAGAGTTTTTAAGTAACTTGCCGTGAAAGTAATTTTTACTTGGTTGGGAGATGAAATGAGGATTTCTCTGGCCATCAAAGTTATGTTTTACAATGAAGATTGCATAGAGATCAGTAATTTTCATACTCTTTCCACCTGTTAAATCACATTTTATGTAAAAATAAAGTAGAAGCTCATGTAATACTATTTTTCAGCATGAACTACTGCTGTCATTGCCACTGCAGTACTGCAGGATGATGAATGGGACAGGGAATTGATTCATGTGGCTACGACTGGGAGGGAACACAGCCTTATGGTCCACAAACCAATTTTTCTGTTAAGGTGTCATCTATTCTAGAACTGTAGCTTCAGTTCACTGCATAAATCAGACATTCCTTGTAGCATTTTCCCTCAACTCACTTTCCATTTTGAACTATATGCCACTCTCAAATCCCTTCTGCTTTCAAGGATACTTTCTTTCCTTGCCATTTCCATCCATTTGCCTTCTTCTTTAATAAGTCAGACTGCCTTTTCACCCTCTCATACGGATATGACTTTAATTTCCACCTACAAGAGGGGCTCTGGGAGCACTTCTGAGTTCAAGACTTCACACTATCCATGTCGACCTCCATCTCCCCTGCCTGCTTCCCTGTGAAGACAAGCAGGAGCTGCTGCTAGGAGGTCCTTTGGCTTGGATGCAGCTGGGGTGATGGAGGCAGAGGGACAGCTGCAGTGTATGCCCACCCCACAGTTTGGGGGAAGAGAACGCCTGCCTTGCAGCCCATAGCTCTGACCCATCTCTTTGAAGGATAAGGTTTTGAGGTTGTCATCATTTGCAGACTGTTTAGGGAGGAGTGACTATACGCATTAGTGGTCTTCGTCGACATGTTATGTGTAAGGGTCCAAAATCACAGAGGCAGTTGAAGGTGCTGGTACTGCTAACCTGTCCATATTTGTATTCTCCAATTATTGTTTTTTTGCCTGATTTTCTCCAAAAATGAAAGACAAGCAGGTTTTAAAAAATGCTAAATTGAATGTGAACCATTATTTTTCTTAGCGCTCACTCAATAGAAATTTTTTATTATTTTTGTTAAAAGCACTGGATGTTCTGTCTTCACAGGTTAGCAGAGCAGTAACCTTTGAAGACTTTTTAGACTGCTGTTGAGTAACTTCTTTCTCCTCATTCAAATAAAAAACACACATTAATGCTCTCAAAGGAGGTTATTTATTATTGCAGTGGTGTAAATGAGGGCAGGATTTAGCCCACAAGCAATAAAGAGGAGCAGAGCATGTAATTCTTCACTCCATTGTGAGGAAAACTCTGTCCAGCAACAGTAAATTATCTGAACTTCTTTCAGGATACATGAATGACTCCATAGTCAGAGAAAGCTTGTGAGGTTTAAAGCATAAAAATGACAACCATAAATAAAGGTAGAAACCCCTGATCCCCACTGAAACGAAATAACATTCCTGAGGCACTGGTGTCTTTGGAAAATCCATTGCCTGGTTGACTAGGGGGAAGGAAGGGAGGAAAGTAAACCCATCATCCTACTGAGAGCTTTGTCTTCCAAAAATTAAGTGTAATGCTCCTGCTTAAAAGAACAGTTTTCTCTAAGAAGACCTGTCCTGTAAGGCTGTGAGTTTATTGAGCATGTAAGACTTTCAAACATACATAAATCTACAAATACAGGCATATGTATTTTAATAACTAAGTTTGCCAAAAGTGGTTAATAAGGTGGATAAAATACAGATAATATCCATATCCTTTAATCCATAGGGTGCAAAGTAGCAACAAAGGACAATAAGCATTTTCATGGCAAGGTGGAGGGGTGCACATAGCTTATCCTGGGAGAGTTAAGCTTTCCAAAAAAAAAAAAAAAAACAACCAAAAAAACCCCACTGCTGTATTCTGGATATTTTCAATATCTTAACACTGTTAGCCTAGTCGCATTTCTGTTAACATTACTCCATTTCATTGGCATAGTAAAGCCCACTGTAGATAACCTGATAAAATAGCTTCTCAAAATATGTGTCTTGGAAAGCACAAATCTGCAATCCCTGTTTTGATTTGGCATATTTCAAAAGTTTCGGCATCATTACAGCAACAATTTAGAGGATAGAATCAAAATCTCAATATGCATCAATTTACTAATGTAGCATTGGGTTTAAATGCATTCTGATGCTATAGATATGCCACTTTTTTGCTATCTCATTATGCCAGAATGAAATTTTAACTTTTCAATTAATTATATTTGAGTTCAAATTAATCACATTGAAGAAATTAATTACAGTTACAGAAGTGACACATAAGTTTTAAAACCAAGCCAAAGTCACCAAAAATTTAAAAGCACAAAAGAGTGAGATAATTTTGTAGATGGACAATATTCAGAGATAGGCTCCCAGTGAAACCTAGCCTATCTCATCTGGCTGTAGATGATCTAAGACTCCATAGTCAAATGCTCTCTGCAATCAATAGCAGGGATTTGTGCTCGGCACCTCGTGAAAATGGGCAGTTTTGGTTTGTTTTAAAACCTTGAACCATAGATGTTCATCTGCTATGTCAGCGTAGCTTTTGACTCCTTACACAACCACTGAAAATGGTCCACTGAGTCTATGATAGCCTGTGATGATAGCTTCTTTGATGGAGGTCAGATGTTAAGGAACTAATAAAATGACACAGCAGGTTCATATTAGTCTAGTCCCTATTTCAGCATAAATCTTTTTTCAACTGTTTGGCATGTACTTTGTCTCAGTATAGAAATTACATAAAATTGTGTTCCTTCCTTAATAAAATACCCTGGCCTTGTCTTTTTAAATAGATTACTCTTACCATAAACATACATGTATATACATATAAATTAGAGTAAACATTATAAATATAAGAGGTAATCTTCTAAAATGATGTTTTTAAAAATTAGTAGAACTGCATTTGTGTTCAGAGTTTGTTCTCAAAAAACAGACTGACCATACCAAGAATAGACTCCTTGTAGTCAGCTTTTTGCTTTCCTCTTCTTAAGTGATCAATGTGTAAATATCATCCAAGAATAGAAGGCAACAGGGAATATTATTTGAATTTGTCCACCACCTGAACATTTTACTGGAGGTTTCTCTTTTTCCACTTCTTTGTTCTACTGTGCTCTGAAAAACTGTCTTCTTTACTGCGAGAGTGAATATTTTGAAAGGCAGAAAATGAATTTAAATGTCAACAAACATATTGATTAAAAGATACTGGCCTGGGACTAATGACAGTTTCATACAGTGTAAGTACATTTTTATATTCATTATGTTTTGATTTAGTATTCAAGAAAATATCATTATACTGACAGTTGCTGATTTTTGATCTTTTCAAAACAAATGTAAGGTAGAGAAGCAGTATATGATGCATCAGCTATAAGTAACATGCTTTTAATTGTGTGTCATTACTCTAGGAGGTCTTCCAAACATGGAGCACCCCTGCAGTTTTTATCACTGTTTGCGACATATTATTTGGTTCATTTTCTCTACAGTAAGGCACTGAGCTGGGAATTCAAAGTGGCAGTGGGTTCTTTTCTCAGCTACATTATTGATGTGCTGCGTGATCTTGAGTGAGCAGTTTTACCCATCACTCTCTGCACTGAATACGTATAATTCAGACATCATTTCGCTACCCTACCATACTGAAACAACTGTTTAGAAAGTGCACATGATATGCTTTAAATCTTGAAATTCCTGGAGAAATCTGCTTTGCCAGTGCAAAGCAAAGTTACTAGTGACAATTAATATTGTCAATATTTCTCATAAAAATTGAATGAAGGATAGCAATATGATACAGTGAAAGCATTGTAATGCTAAAGTCCTTTTCATTTATATCAAAGAAGACATTCCTAACTGGAATTTTTTGGATAAATCTTTAAGCGAACATATACGTTCACCAAGAAGTTAGCTTATCACAATGAACTTCTAATTAAAGTTGATCCTGCTCTTATGATTCACCTGCACTGTGAACACCTTTGAACTCGCCTCATTGATAAATGCGTGAATAACATCAGCATTCAGTCTTCAGTTGCGCAGCCCCGTTTCTGTGTTTTCAGGTCCCAACTTTAAAACACCGGCCTACGAAAATGATGGGTGCTTTCCCAAGGAGAGGGAGAACACTCAACATTTCACGAAGGGGTGTCATGGTTTAACCCCAGCCCGCAACTAAGCACCACACAGCCACTCACTCACTTGCCCCCGGTGGGATGGGGGAGAGTGAAAAGAGTAAAAGTGAGACAGTTTAATAGGTAAAGCAAAAGCCATGTGCGCAAGCAAAGCAAAACAAGGAATTCATTCACTGCTTCCCATGGGCAGGCAGATGTTCAGCCACCTCCAGGAAAGCAGGGCTCTGTCCCTCATAACGGTTACTTGGGAAGAAAAATGTCATCACTCTGAATGTCCCCGCCTTCCTTTTTCTTCCCCCAGCTTTATATACTGAGCATGACATCACATGGTATGGAATATCCCTTTGGTCAGTTGGGGTCAGTTGTCCCAGTTATGTCTCCTCCCAATTTCTTGTGCACTCTCAGCCCACTCGCTGGTGGGGCGGTGTGAGAAGCAGAAAAGACCTTTTCTCTGCATAAGCACTGCTCAACTGTCCTTACACTACAACGTCCCTGTATTACCAACACTGTGTTCAGTACAAATCCAAAACATAGCCCCATACTA
>VUYV01000151.1:2188391-2380692 GCA_008711295.1 Anarhynchus alexandrinus
GTCATCACTCTGAATGTCCCCGCCTTCCTTTTTCTTCCCCCAGCTTTATATACTGAGCATGACATCACATGGTATGGAATATCCCTTTGGTCAGTTGGGGTCAGTTGTCCCAGTTATGTCTCCTCCCAATTTCTTGTGCACTCTCAGCCCACTCGCTGGTGGGGCGGTGTGAGAAGCAGAAAAGACCTTTTCTCTGCATAAGCACTGCTCAACTGTCCTTACACTACAACGTCCCTGTATTACCAACACTGTGTTCAGTACAAATCCAAAACATAGCCCCATACTATCTACTACGAAGAATATTAACTCTATCCCAGCCAAAACCAGCACAAGAGGATGCTTTGAAACGGGGAGGGGTTACATCTGAGAGCAACTTTTAAGACAACAGCTCATCTCAGATGTGAAGTCATTAAAAGGTATGAACAGTGCACAAAGTTGTGATCTCTAAATGTTTTATCTTAGATAAAGCTGTGCGCCAATTTGACTTGGAATATAACCACAGCTGAACAGCATCTTTTTCTGTTATAGGTACCGAGTGACAATTGGCTAAGCCTCCTGTGCAAATAATATAGTGAGAGAGAGCTTGCCCCAATTGTTTGCATACACAAGAGGAAGAGATGCAAGAGAGTGGAAGTGATCCCCTTCGAGTTCCGAGATGGGTCAGTGGCACAGCTGGAGTCTGACCCCACACCTCCAGTGTGCTTGTGCTGTGTCCGTACACACAGCTCCCACGTTAGCAGGCACAGATGCCGGGACAAAACTGGATGATGGGCAGGGACTTAGGAAGCACGGTATGTTACCTCAACAGTTTGTGCACACTCAGCACAACTTCTCGCAAGTCAGGTGCAGTTTGGTCATCTTCGCATCTGGTAAATGCCATCCTGAATTTCATCTCAAGACTCCAAGGTAACTTGTCTGCCAACATCAGCCGTATTGCACAAGCATGTTGCTATGAACGTGCACCCACACGTTGAAGGTAGAAAAGTTCTTTTGTCTACATTAAGCAGCTCTGTGGCTTTTAGTTTTCTGCATTACTTTTTTACGTTTTTTGATAAAACAACTGTCTATATCTGAACCAGTGTTTTATACAAATGGTCAGTAACACCTATATATGGATCAGTGTAAGGTCTGAACCATTCTTAAAATATTGGATACTTATGCTCC
This sequence comes from Anarhynchus alexandrinus, assembly GCA_008711295.1. Classification (NCBI taxonomy): domain Eukaryota; kingdom Metazoa; phylum Chordata; class Aves; order Charadriiformes; family Charadriidae; genus Anarhynchus; species Anarhynchus alexandrinus. Next base: position 2,189,556 of record VUYV01000151.1, read on the forward strand.
TCTTCTGGGTAGAGCCATAAAATGAGATCAAGCCCTCGTACAGCCACTCAACTGCAGAATAACGTGTAGCAAATAAAACAAGTGAATTTTTTGTCACTTTTCCCCAGGTATATGAATTCTGCTTGGATTTTCTCTTCTTATGCATTTGTACTGGTGGATTTTAGCTGAGTCTCTGAAAAGCATCATGGTGTTATAAAAACTGTGGATAAAATTAAGCAGGTCATAAGCTTGAACACTAGAATAACTTTCAATTTTGCATACCTCTTAATTTATATTTATATTTATATTTATATTTATATTTATATTTATATTTATATTTATATTTATATTTATATTTATATTTATATTTATATTTATATTTATTTATTTATATTTCGATGTTTATTTAATTTATATATTTATTAAAATATTCGTTTATATTTGTATTTATATTCATATTAATTTGTATTTGTATTTATATTTATTTTATTATTTAAATACAGTCTAGATACAACAATTTCTAATGTCAATATTATGCCAACATTTTGCCAACTAGTTGCTAGTACAAAAAGGAAAGCCATTGCAAAGGTATTAGTTGAAGAAAATGATAAAAATTTGAAAGATAAGTTTCAATGATATGCCAAAAAAATAAAATTATGTATAAAAGTTACTTTTGTAAAATTCTATGAGCTGGGGAAAAATACCTATTTTTTTAATAATATGATCTTTTATTTTGCCTTAGCTGGAGACAATTGCTGTATTGAAAAATGTATGAGCTAAATAGTCACGTAAGAGGCTGAAGAAAGAAAATATTGTCTTCAAGTTCTAGACATAGCACAGAGAAAAATCAAAATTAAGTGCAAGACTTCCAAAAGAGTATGCAGAACATAGATAGGAAATTGATAAGGAACTACATTTGTCAAGGTAGTTTGAAAAATTCCGCCTGATCCCATATGAATCTTTCGGTGACATAGGATGCCTATAAATTGAAGTGATTTGCTTAACTTCCTACAGAAACGCATGGCAGAGGTAGGGACTTTGTTTCAGCTATCAGAATGCCACACTAGTGCTGTACCAGCACAAGTATACACGCTATTCATGTGAGTTCACAGACAGCTGATTCCTTTGCTGTGAGCACTCTGGTTTACAATGAAGGTTAAGCTTTGTTACATAGATAAAAGTCAGAACAGTCCATAAGCCTATTAATCACAGAATCAGACCTTTAAATAGTGCTACTTGTGCACACACAGGGAATGAACCTGGCCCCATATGAATTTCTTGTGAGTATTGACTATAATATGATATCTCTGTTCCCACATGCTATGATTAGACAGGCTTTCCTCTTTAAACACTTTGACTTCAGAAGCTTAGTGCATTATCTGCAAAACCTATTTAAAAATAGACTTAATTTAAAAGGGTAGGGTTTAGGAAGGAAATAGAAAGGAGGTGTCTTTGGGAGGAGGTCTGAGTCCTTTGCTTCAGAGCCAAGCATTAATTTATTTTTTCAAATGCATCAAATACAATATCAAATACTATATCAAATAAAGAGTCTTCCACACTCTGTTGCCTGAGTTTACGGCTCAAGAGAAACCATCCCCAGGCTGTAACACAGTCCATATGGCTGGCTGTTTGAAGTGCGCTTAGTACTCCATTAGGGATTCTCGATTTGTACTTCTCAATCTGATTTCGATAAGACACAGGTTTCCTTTAGTGGCCTGACCTGGTGAAAACACATAATAGATTAATTCTATAATAAATTATGCTGGCAGTAAAGCTTTCTGGACCATTTTGCCTTTTAAGTAACAAATTCTTTTTAATGTACCCTTATAAAGCTGAACCAATGTTTCATTTGTAAGTCACTTTATGTATATACAGAACTACTTGAATGTAATTTTGCACTGTGTGCATTACTTGAGTGTATTCCATTTTATTGTGTTTCTGGAGCTACTGACATGTTCTGAGGAATACTAAGAGCTTTCTGAAACATCGTTATGTCTAGAAATGTGCTGAACTGCTATTCAGGAAGCTCCAGCTGGTTTTTATCTTAACGGTGGCATAAATACATTATTTCTATACGCAAAACTGCATTTGCATAAAGTCCATTTTTGCCTTCTACAATGTATTGTTTTTATATGATATTGCTATTTTCAACCACTGATTTTGGTTTAGATTTATTATCTACTTAGCACTTTACATAGTTCTGCTGCCATTTCTAAATACTGTTGGTACAGAAGTATTAAACTATGCTATTTTAGGCTAGTCATAGTTGAGGACCTCAGTGTTCTAGCCATCCTGCAAACCCAAAGCCAAAATCTTGCAGATGAAACATAAAGCAAAACATGACAGATGTGAGTGGAAAACCAAGGAAGTACAGAAAACCAATGAGACAAAATCTGTTAGCAAGGCTGACAGCCCCCCAGGAATCTAATATTATTTAAGAATAATTTGTATTTTTAAAGGACAGTATTAAGGAGAGCAATGCAGGAGCCTTCTAGATATTTCTGGGGAATGCTCATAAGCATAAGAGACAGCATGGGAGAAAAGCACTGCAGTGTTTTATATATGTTTGCCAATCGAATTACAAAGACTTAATCTGTCAGCTTCTTCCACCTTTCCTTTTCAGGCTCGTGAGCTCCACGATATCTCTCCTTTTAGAGACACCCAGCCCCACGTCCTTACTTCCCCTCAGGCCTTCTTACAACTAACATGGTATGGTAGGAAAGAAAAAAATTGTGAAGGCTTTGTAAGCCACAAAAAGGATGTCTCTTAACCAGAAGGAACATACAAAATATGCAACAAGATACAAAGTTTTGGTGGTTTTTTTTTCTGTTTTTATGGTCACATAACATATAAAGACACACCTATATAAGTGCTATGTGATAAGACCATTCCACAAAAACCTCAAACACCGATCATGAAAACAAATGTGCTCCTGGACTATGCAATGGTAGCAAGATAATACCTTCTACTGATTCATCAGTTGTCTACCAAGATTTATCTGAACACACTAGTGAGATTCATCTATACCTTACATGAAAGGATGGAAGAAGAGGAGGAAGTATGGAGTGGAAGAAGGGGAGGAGACATTGCAGGTCCTATGGAAGGACACAGAAAATGCAAACATAGAAGAAGCTGAGATGGAATCTGAAGAGAAAGGAGAAAGACTTATTGGCAGAATACTTCAGGTACCCAGTAAACAAGGAAGAAATAGTGAATAAGTATAAAAGAGAAAGATGCATAAAAAGGAAAAAGAAGACAAAGAAAAAAAATTAGGTAGGTCATTAAAATAAGAAAACTAGAAAAAAAAATAAAATATAAGAATATTATATATAATAGGAAATGAATAAAATCTACCAGAGGAGAGCAAGGATCCAGCAGAATTAATGGGAAAAGACTGACACCATATATTAAATATTTTAGATTGTTTATAATGAGCGTGAGAGGCAGAGGATTTCCTGAAACGCATGTAAACTTTTGATTATAAGAGATGAATAAGATTACATAAATCCAAGTACATAACTTTCCAATTTCCAAGAGAAAATGCATAAAGAGAAACAAAATTTTCCTATATTAAAGTCAATTAGCATTTTAGTTTAACCTGAATGTCAAGATCAAGTTAATCTCTTTATAATCAACAGAAATTATCTTTTCCCCAGATGGAAGTGCTTTTTGTGTATTGCCCAATGGCTTTCAGAAAAGTTTGACTATTCTTATTAAGTAACATGTTTCTTCCTTATTTGATCTTAACACAAAACCTCAGTCATCATTGCAAACAAAAGGACACTGGCTGGCAGCAATAAGGAAGGATTTTTGTAAATCACATAGTAAATCCATGCAGGTAAAAGAATACTGAGAACATTCATTGCCAAGTCTCAATCTTACAAAATGTCATTTTGTGCATGAGTAATCCTAATGAACCCATGGTATTCATTCCAGTGCAAAGATTTATGCAGAGGCAATAAAAATGCTTGCATAACGTTTGTTGTTGTTTTTTGTTTTTTTTTTTTAATTCCCATGATCTTAAAAAAAAAACAAAACCCAAAACAAAACCAAAAAACAACTACCAAACCTGAAAATGTTACTATTCATGGTATCTCTCCAATACAGATTATTATTACTTGCATTGATTAGATTCAATTGATTTACTTTTCAAAGTAACTAAATAGGTATTTATAGAACTAAATAGATATTTAAGTAACTGAATAGATACTCTTCCCAAGTTTCATGTATTTAGGCATACTTTGACAATTAATTCTAAACTTCAACAGAGTTTTTTGATGGTTCAGCAGACATGTAGGCAGATGGCTATCTGTGAAAAATTACTTTTCTGTCCTTCATCATCCACATTTTCTGCTTTGTTCATAACCACTCTCTTCGAGATGACTTTGCATTGTGCTTGGAAAGTCATCAAGTGAAAGGAAAGAATAGTCATTTGAACAGGATAGTAAAAAATAGAAATTCTTTCATTACTGTTATTTTTGAGTCTTAGATATTGAGATGGACAAAGATGATAAGAACTTTCAAAAATCCAATTTAATTTTCTTGAATGCATAAAATCAAGGAAAGAGTAACAGACTTTTAAATAAAATGAAGACCCATTTAAATATGTGGGATAGTTAAACTCTATACTAGTTGAGGATTCCAAACACTGAAAACAGTTCAAAATTATCATTACAATGGACTTCTCGGTGTATGAGACAGGGGAGTTTGTGAAATAATTTTTGTCTCCTACATGCAAGTTGAATATTCCTATATATTCAGGAGCCCAATTCAATTCTGACTGAAATGAGCACCTAGCGAAGTCATAAAATAGCTTATTAGTCATTCAAACTCTCCATGGGGAGAGGAGCAACCGCCTCCACTGATCCTGTTGGTAACCTAAGGCAGCTAAGGCAGCTGTCTCAAAGCTTCTCAGCATGGACCAGGTGTATCAGACAGGGCATAAAATTGTTGCCATAATTCCAGACCAGTATCATCTATTGGAAAGAAAAAAATATGTTTTGCATACTTATGTTACTAGGTTTGTTTCCATCTTTTCACTCCTATGCAGACAGAGTGGATATCGACAAAAAAGAAATAGCGGCATATTCAGTTCAAAGAGGTCCTAAACTCAAAGCCCCTTTCTGTTCATCTATGTTGTCAAAATTTAAGTATTGCTTATTCCTTGCTTCAGTTTGGGTTCACAAATACATTTTAATTGAACAAAACCTTCTGCTGGCAAAATATTTCCCCTAAGAAATTCCAGATAATGATTGCGACGATCGGGCAGGGATGTTTAATTTTTAAGCATAGAAATTTGAGTCACTTAAATTTTCTTGGCTGATGTCATATTGGTTCCTTCTACCTTTTAATGTATGTGTCGACATCAAGTTTTGCACACAGTTTGTTCTAGAATTTCCCTTGTCCCTCACGGAGAGTGTCTGAAGTAGGAGGATTTTGATTATCTCAATATCAGAAGATGCTTCAGAGAATGTATCTGCAAGTTAAAACATTTTTAAGGTCCTTTGTTCTCTGGAGCTTTTCTGTTTAGAACTGATTTGGATGCACAAGAAGTTCTTCCTGGGTGACATGAGATCCATGAGATCTTTGCAGGGACAAGCCCTCTGATTGGAACCCCCGCCTGTGTTCTGCTTCCCCCCCGCCAAGAACAACACAGGAAACTCATCTGAGAGGCAAATTTTGAGCCCTAACTCTCATTATGGATCAGGCTTAGACTGCTGTCATCTCTCAGTTGGCTCCAAACCAACTCAGAAATAGATTCACTGATCAGGAATAGTATGTGTCTTAGAAAGCCAAAGTAATTATAGTGGACTTTGAGGAGTATACTGCTGGGGATAGCAATGTCACATAGGACATGACATCTTCTAGATGTTGACTGGGTAAATGAATACAAAAAATGGGTACATATTCTCTGAGTTTCCTTGGACAAGGAAATTAAAATTAATTATTGTTCCTGCATAATTATTCATATTTCTTATCATGGTTCTAGAGAATCTGCTAGTAATTGCAATTTTAAAGAGAATAAATATATCCCTTCTTAATGTCCCAGGTTATAAATCTCCGTAGGAGTAACAGATCATACAGCATGTTAGAACCTTTTCTTTCCTGAAGACTGTAGGATCATTCCCATGATGCTCCCAAATCCATAGAAGAGGCTTATTTCTTTTTACCTAAATTTCTCATAATGCTGCAATGACAATTATGTATCAGAATTAAAAAAAAATAATAATTTATTTTAATAGAATTACAAGCATTGACTGGTCTGAAATTTTTATCATAGTTTAAAGCAAATTTCAGTTCATTGACTTCTGACAAGGTTTTTTGTTTAGATTTATTTGTTTATTTATTTTTATGAAAACTCAAACACCTGTCTGGGGCACAGCACAAAGTAAAATTGGAAATAGATAATTTTCTCTGGCACAGCTTCAAAACCTCGGAAAAACGTTGTTATTAAACTATATATAAACTATATATAAACAGTTTAATAACTGATTCTGAATATATACAGTTATTGTATGGATGTTATATATGGTAAAACCCATGACTATTTAAAGCTGTTGTCAATGAAAAAGAAGCTGAAACACAAAAAAGTGCACATGATTTGCGGAGGGGGAATTCCCATGTACTCAGAAATGTGGTCTCAGGTAAGTTCTTAAATAGATTTCTCTGATAGTCAACATAAACCTTATTCATCCATTTACACTGAGCTATGTTGAAATGTGAAGCTTTCCTGAACTCATTGCTACATTATCATTATATTAATTGGCCAAAATTTTGGTCTGCTTTATATCCAAGCTGAGATCAGCAGAAAAACTGCAGGCTTGTAGCAGTATTATAAAGGGCAGAGTTTATTCTATTCTGTCTTTTGGGTTTTTTTTTTTTCCCAAACTGTAGTTGGCATCACAAGGTAATGATGAAAAGAATGAAAGGAATCTGGAAAATTAGTTGTACATTTTGACAATTATTTGAACGATTTAGCGGGAGTCTAGATTTCTTTGATTAAAGAAAGTGCCAAAGAATTGCTGAGCAGACTGAAGTATTTAGTATATGTTTTGCAAGAAAGTGCTGAAAAGTGAACATTTATTAAAAAAAAAATGAATGGCATGAAGATTAAATTTAGAGAAAATTAATAGAACTGGCAGTTTAGACTAGCCTCTCCCTGTTAAATCAATAATATCCAATGACCTACTTGGAGAAGTGATGAGTTCCAACAGCAGTCATTGACTTCTGTAATGGCTGTGGGTTCTATGTACTTTCTCAAAATCAAGACCACAAGCTCTTAGACCTGGACATGGATCCTTAATTCAACCTAGGTTTCTCAAAGACAAAAAGAAGCATTTTGCAGAACTGTTTTTGGTTTATATTCATAGAATCCTGTCCTTGATTAGCCTCACCATGTGATCACAGAAGGAAGTCAAGCATAAAAATATGAACTTTTGTGCTTTTTCCTGTGGATCCTGTTCCTAATCTAAACAGAAAAAGAAAAGAAAGAAAGGAAAGAAGAAAAATAAANAAAAAAAGAAAAAAAAACCCAAAATAACCCCAACCTTTGGAATGCATTACAAATGAACCTATGATATCTAAATTCAAAAATATCAACTTTATATATCATTTAGGATGAGGAAGCATATCAAGATATAAGTACAAGTAAAATCAGCTTAGATTAAAAGTCCATCTAGGTGAGTACCTATGTTCAATAATGGCTAATTCACAGATGCCTAGGGGAGAATACAGTAACATGGAAAAAATACAATAATTTTTCTCCAGAATAGTCCACACAGGTTTAAACAGGTTTTGTAGCAGGGGCTTCTTTAGTCAGCAATTGTCTTTCTTAGGTAAAAAGCCATCTTATGTCCATTTTAACTCAATGAACAGTGAGTCCAGAATTTCATTTTCCCTTTCGTTCATGATTTTATAGAACTCTATCATGTTGGGTTTTGTCTTTTTTCATGTGTTCTACTCTATTTAGTTCTTTCATATATTGAACTTTCTCCATAATCTTTCTAGTTTTTCTTTCCTTCCAGAAGGAGTAGGGAGCTTGAGCATCACATAAATTCATATCCAAGGTTTCTCTTTGATTTATTCTCTAATAAACCTTTCCTAATAATTTTGATATTTTTTGCCTATTTCTGATCACTGAGAACATATTTTCGTAGAAACACATATCATACTTCTAAGATCTTGTCCCTGGGGGACACGAGACCATTACTTTATTAGCAAGGTCAGAATTGTTTTTCTCATGTGCACCACTAATGAATTAGTGCATCCATCTGCAATGAATTTTGTCTGCCATTCTAATGTTCAGTCACTTTCTCTAGTAGGGGTCCCTTGCAGTTCTGCTCCACAGACATTTGTCTTTACTGCCCTGAATAATTTAGTACCATCAGTAAACTTTATCATCTCAGTAGTCACTTCTTTCTACACATAGTTTCTGAAGATATGTAAACAGCATGGAAAGGCACAGACATTTGTGTAGAAATCCACCTGTAATTTCTTCACTATGAAAACTGACCCTTCACTCTTTTTCATATTTTAATTAATTATACAGCTATGTAAGAATCTTCCATTTTATATTATTTTAGCTTTCTCTATCCTTTACAAACTTTGCTGAAGCACATTTCTGAAGTTCTTTAAATCCATGTGCGACACTGAGCAAATAGGTTTTACTGTTGCAATTTGTAAAAGAAGAATTGGGCCAAACTTTTTCAGCTCATCAAAGAAACTTTTTGATTGCTAAAATCTTTTTTAAAGTCTGCCTTACAGAAATCCCCTGATAATTAGATCCTGGAAAAGCAATAGAAGCACCTAAACTAACAAGACAAGAAGAGAATTTGCCAAGAATATAACCTTTAAAGACTTTATAATGAGAGCAGGGACGTTCTGGGAAGGTCATCAAAGTCAATAATGAGTCAACAATGAAAGAGTTGCTTAAAGAATGCTACAGAAGTCATAACAAAGGATTCTCAACCAGTGAGAAAATATGTTTGAGGGCTAGCAAAATATTTTCAGTGGAGTAAGCAAAAAGCAAAATTACACTGATGAAAAAAAGATTTAAAAAGTAGACACATGGGAATGTGGTAAAGGAAGTTGTTAAATACAAAAGAAGGACAGGGACTTGGCATTAGAAGTTAAAACAGAGTGGGTTGAAGAAAATAAATAGGCAACTAGTACATTTATTAGGGAACAAATGACTTACCGGGAGGGCAATCAACTCTGCAACAAGTAAGGTAATTAAACATTCAGAGAAGCAACAAGAGTGTTAATTTGAAGTATTTGGAATCAATTACACAATTAAGCAGTTGACAATGAGGCAATTTAGGAAAAATAGAACTATAGACTAAAGAAATACCTGGTTCTGAGCGAACACTTACTTATACAGGAGTCCAAGAGGAGCAAGACACTTACCAGGTAATAGTCTCCTAAGGAGAATATGGAATGAAGTCAATATATGGAGCCTACACACTTAATGCTGCACAGCCCTATAATGGGTAAGTCCCAGAAGAGGGCAGTGGTGCTCCATGGAGACCATCAAATGATGGTAGTCAAGGGTTTCAATGACTCTGGTCTGGCGCCCATCATAAACAAGTACTTGCCTACACAGGACTGAAGTTGGGCACCAGGGTGCTGCAGAGCCCTATCTGAACCTTGGTTCTCTCGGAGGTGTAAGGCTCTCCTCTAGCACAGGGGTGAAAATATTTAAGCTTCCTTTCCTCCAATACGTCTTTTACTGTTTGGGGTGGCACTTTGAAATATGGTGAGCATTGAGCTTCCATACAACATTAATGCTTATCTCATTTCTCATTGTGCTTGTCTAAAAGACTTGATATGAACCGACTTAGGTCGTTTGGCCTTCACAGGAGAAATGGTTCACTGAGATTCCTGGGGTCCCATTATAAGTTATAGCAGCTGTAATTTCAGCCACTTTATGGAGCAGTCCATTTGTGTCTGCTCCAGTTCCTAATGCTACCAGCCAGTCTGTAAAATGATCCTAATCTATTACATTTAAGTCATTTGAGTCATCTTTTTGAAGATTGTTGAGTGCAGAGATACCCATAAGGAAACAATGTAAGTTTTCCATATACCACATATGTTATATGTCTGGTGAAATGTACTGCACACATTTTAAAAAGTGACAGTATTACAAAACTGACAACTTTTCATGACCTTTTGTATTATAATGTATTTTAAACATATGGCAGGATTCCGTTCTTCTCATGGATGTGGCAGATACAGTATGAATATTTCATGAATTGTATCTGCATGTGAAAAAAAAAATGCTCAAAAACCAAGAGATTCAGGAAAACACATTAGCCTTTTACATTTAAAGTGGGAAAATAGCTACTGATTAAATATATTACAATGAATATTTATGGGAAACAGTGAATATTGATTGAGGAGCAGTGAACATCAAGAGGTAAAACAGTAAAACCAAAATTATGATGCAGTGGGATTCTTTATTTTTTGTTCTAGGTTTTGTGATCAATTGTAATGTGGCATGTTTTGTTACTTCTTTTCATCTCTGTTTCTTTTGTATCCTTTGTTTATTTAAAATGCAAGCTCTTTAAATCTTTAAATCTTCTGACTTTGGGACCTTGATGTTCTATCAGTTATCATACTCAAAGTTCAGAGTAATTGAAATTAGATGCGTAATATACCTTAAAGTGTTTTATGTGTATCCTAGGGTGTTCCCTCAATCAGACACAGTAACAAAAAGTAAGAATACATTCTCTCATCTGTGTTGTGCAGAACCTATTTCTTAGCATTTTGCTCTTCCAGCTACATATCGGGCAATGTCCAATACATTGTAGTTAGGCTGCTTCTACTGAAAAGAGAGAAGCATAATTCAGATTTGTACATTAAAGAGTTCTGCTGTCTAAGGTCAAATAAGGTTCAGATAAGTATGCAAATAACTTGAATAAGTCTTTAGATATTCAAAGCCACATTCATGCTGTAGCAGAAGCTCAGTGTTGTGTTTTGTTTTTCCAAAGGACACTTGCTTGTGCCTGATGTTTCTTTTGGAGCTATTTCTCACCGATACTCTAAAAGGTAATGTTGATAAATTGCTTGACTTCTTTCATGGATCTAAAGAAAAGAAAATGTCTGTTTGTTTTTCATTGAAAAAATGTAATGTTTTGACTGACAAGAGTATTTTGGGCTTCATCTAACAATGTGAATTCAATATCAGTCTTAGGCAGGTGCTCTACTATGCATCTGTTTCCTGTTGGGGTCCCCAACATAATAAGGGCATGGACCTCTTGGAGCGAGTCCAGAGGAGGGCCATGAAGATGATCAGAGAGCTGGAGCACCTCTCCTTGAAGATGGGCTGAGAGAGTTGTGTTTGTTCAGCCTGGAGAAGAGAAAACTTCTGGTTTCCAGTACTTAAAGGGGGCCTACAGGAAAGATGGGGAGGGACTCTTTATCAGGGAGTATAGCAATAGNGCTATGCATCTGTTTCCTGTTGGGGCCCCCAACATAATAAGGGCATGGACCTGTTGGAGCGAGTCCAGAGGAGGGCCACGAAGATGATCAGAGAGCTGGAGCACCTCTCCTTGAAGATGGGCTGAAAGAGTTGTGTTTGTTCAGCCTGGAGAAGAGAAAACTTCTGGTTTCCAGTACTTAAAGGGGGCCTACAGGAAAGATGGGGAGGGACTCTTTATCAGGGAGTATAGCAATAGGATGAGGGGTAACAGTATTAAACTGAAGGAGGGTAGATTTAGACTAGATATTAGGAAGAAACTTTTTACTCCAAGGGTGGTGACACACTGGAACAGGTTGCCCGGGAAAAGCTGTGGATGCGCCATTCCTGGAGGTGTTCAAGACCATTTTGGATGGGGTTTTGAGCAACCTGGTCCAGTGGGAGGTGTCCCTGCCCATGGCAGGGGGTTGGAACCTATATGATCTTTAAGGTCCCTTCCAACTCTAATGATTCTATGATGACTCTATGATGCTTGGTAGTTCCTATGATCAGGTCATCTGGTTTTTCCCTGACACTGGCAAGGGTAGTAATTAATTCATTTTCTTTGGAGAAATGCAACCCTATTGGTCATGAAACAGATAAAAAGGGTACATTGAACTATAAGGGGCTATGTGAAAATGGAGGTACAAATCCTGGAGAGCGTCGTAATTGCTTTCAATATCTTAGATAACCCCCTCTTATTCAATAGGTAGCCATAGATTTAAGGACACTTAGATGTGCACTCCTCAATGAAGTCATTAACATTAAATAAAAAATGTATAAACAGTTCAATTTAGGGGTGATTCTAAGGGGACTCTTTCAACTGACTAACATCAAATTTGTTCCATGAATTTTATACCATGACCTCATAAAGTTTTCCAGAATAATCTTCTTTCACATATAGTTCTGATAGAGTTTAGGCTTTAAACTGAATTCCTTCTTTGAGGAGGACAATGCTTGAAGATGAATGAGAATAAAGGAACTACATTACTCTTTGCAATATTATTTTAATCAAGGTGTTACAACCATTTAACTAATAATGGTACGGCAGTTTTCAAAACAACCTCAGTAGCAATCTGTATTGCTGAGCAAAAGGAATAATAAGTTTTTAAATAAGAAATTTTGCAGAGCAGAGGGAGTTTCTAGTGAAAGAAATAGAGAGGAAAAAATTAACATATACAATTCCCATACTTAGAAAACTGTTACTGGTAGGACCAAGCTTACAATACACACATGTGCCCTTATTAAATGTTTGTGGTGTTACCTTCAGCCATGCAGTTACTATTATTTATGCCCTCAGAAGGCCTCTACTGCCATATACATGCATACATAATAATGTATCCGATTTATCATTCTGACTTGAACCAAATTTATGTCCTCTAAAAGTTTACAATAATTAACTTTTTGAATATTCCTTGCAGAAGGGTATTATCACTTGTGCTGACTATGTTAGGGAATTAATTTTGGAGGCAATAGCAAAGTAGTAACTAAATTACAGGAACAAAATAAGAAAAGAAAAATCCATAATGATTTACTGCACACTTTAAAGGTTTGTATGGTAGAAACCTCTTGCTAAGATTTGAGTTGTCCCAAAGCACATATCTCAAGACAATCAAGGAGGCATGTGAACTTCAGCTTACTTAGAGAGAAATGAGTGGTCAACAATGAGTTTGTCTTCATCCTGTGACAGTCATGTTGCTGTCTTAGTATGAAGTAATATATCTATGGCTATTGTTAGTTATATGCCAAGAGTAACTATATCTATATAGGTGTCATTGTGTTATAGTATGCCTGTAGAGGACATAGATGGCAAGCTGAGCTTTGCTAGCAATGAAGACAGGTGGACAGATGGCTTAAAAAAGGCTTATAGTTTTAATGAAGAAAAAAAGTCCTGTCATAAAAAGACACAACAGTGTTTTGACACTGGGGTAAAATTCAGACTCAGGAGCATCACTCAAGACACATGGAAAGCTTTATCAGTTGAAGGGTGACTTTACCTGGACTGTTCTTAACCACCACAGTATTCCCATACCCTGCCATGGAAAGACTACTTGTGCAATTTAGGATGAAAATAAAGCCCTAGTTTATTACATGTATATTGATAAAAATAAACACAGAAATATTCAAATAAATATGTATGTGCATGTGTGCACACATATAAATATGTAAAGAGTAGGCTGTAAATATGGTGATACTGTATTCCAGTACTCCTAGCAACCATGCTGATGGGACTATGGTGAAAGAACTGTGCATAATTTTTCCTCTCTGCATCCCCGTGCTTCAGTTTTGCTGGATTGTGAGATGCCTCCACATGCTGCTGCAGTAAAAGGTATCTTTCCTGGTGGAAAAAGTGGAAGGTCACTAGATGGTGAATGGTTAGAGGGCTGTAACGGATAGCATAGGAGAAGATGAGGGAGCTGCCAGGGTAAGAGAAGGTTAGTTGGGTGATCTGTTTGTTGAGTTCAAGTAACATCAAAAGCCCAGTTGGATTTAGTTAGCAGGGAGGCTGTGCCATGTGCCTCTTCAGAGAAATTCAAACCTCAACTGGATGAGGGTGGGAGTCACCGCGTCTCACTGGGATGTTAGCCCTGTTTTGGGGTGCTCAGACTCAATGACTTCCAAAGGTCCTTCAACTCCAGTTTGCGCTGCAGTTCCATGGCTCTGTGATGTAATGCCCCAAGGCAAATATTTGCCTTTTTATGTTCTCTGTCCCGGTGCCTGAAAGCATGTGGATGGAAGCACAGGCAGACTCGTGTAGACTTAGAGAGAGCAAGATATAAAATGTGTGAGTGTGGTGTTCACATTGGGTGGAATTTTCTCTAAAGATAATAATAAAAAAAAGTGTAAAAACAAGTAGTAATTTCAAAGCTTAACAATACATTAACTGTTGATAACAGAATAAAACATTCTTTTCAATCCAAAAGGTGTAGTTATTGATTCCAGGTGTTTTTTTACAAATTCGTGACACTTAAAACATTTAACGTACAAATAACATTTGCCAGTCCATGTTTGGCTATAAAATGTCCAAAAAACCTGGAAACCCGAGTAATAATTTCTCAGTGTTTACAAACAATGAAACTTTGAACACATTACATTTTTATGTTATTCTTCTACCTCTAGTGCCTGTAGCTTGTGCACTTTTTCAGGAAACACCTGCCTTGTTTGGAAGTTCTAAGATAGAAGACATAAATTGTACTCCTTGAAAACTTTCACTTTTTAAAAGCATTTACTTCTTTTAACTCCTGTATTATAAATGTGTGTTGCCTTTTATCTGGCCGGTTTGGTGCAGCTTTTCAAATGGCAAGATGACCTCTGCTGCTGTAATTAGATGTAAATCACATTGATAATTCCTTTGGAATTTATTTTCTGCTTGTAATTGCAATATAACTTCTATTAGCTTTATGCTCTCTGTGACTAGCCTTTCACTTGAGCTTCCGTGTTACGGCAGTCTTTTATTTTTGCAAGTTTAATCAGTGTTCCATTACTATTTTAGTTACTGTAGTACAGTAAAAGTGTACCAGAGACTGTAGATGGGTTCTGTGAAACAGAGCAGACTTTTTAATAATGGTTCTCAGTGACTATCTACGTTTGAATTTAGTATAAAATGCACATTTTCTGTAGAGAATACTTGCAAATTCTGGTTATTATGCAAAATTTCAAACTCTGTATTATTCAAGACTATATTTTGAGGTTTTTTTCTTTGTCATTTTGTAATTCTTGTGATGAAAATCATGCATTCTTAATGAAATATCTTGATATATGCAGAAAGTGTGTAAGTTCTCAGAAAAATGGTCAGAGAACTGGAAGAGTTTGTAGAGATCTTACAGTGTCACATAGATCTCTGCGAAGTACTTGGAAATCACAACCTGAAAGAAACACCAGATAAAAAAGTAATACCTGCAAGGTAGTCACAAAACTTTTATTAACGGTGATGGGGTAAGCAGATGCGTAACATAACCATAGTGTGAAAGAAAGAGATAAATGTCCTGACCAAAGATTGCTGGTTTGGTTACCCATGAAGCATCATAGGGATTGGGAGGTCGCAGAAAAGTGTAACAGATAAAACTCCAGAAGCACATAGGGTGATCTGCTGAGACCTTGTCTAATTCATCACAGAGAGGTTAAGAGGGGCGTAGTTTTCCTTTCCTCAAGTAAAATGAAAAAACGTAAACAGGGAAGAGCTTGAAGGTAATTTCAGCCATAGCATCCAATGTTTTCCATTCTGCAAGTACTTGTTAACATGATTAATTTTGTGCCTGCAAGTTCCTTTGTTGGTAAATAAGCAACAAATTGTTGACAATAAGCAACTTTGATGTACCATAAAGTGAATAGCTGTTTACATCCATATGCAGTTCCAAAGTTGATTCTGCAGTTATCTTCTCTGTTTAAGTTTGCCCCTTACTTTTGATCAGGCTTGTCCCTGTTCATGTGTGTGTTTGTCTTCATGTGTGCTTAAAATTATTTTATTTCAGTATGTTTATTCTGTGAACTATTTGTCTTGACCTGCTTTGAATATGAAAATAGATTCTTACAAAAAATCTTTAATAAATATCTTCTAATTCTATCCTTATTTTATAAGCTTTGGTGTTTAGCAAGTAAAAAGTAAACCAATAAGTTGACTGAAAAAAACAATAGGAAGCAGATTTTTTTCTCTCAGTTGGGCTTTCTTGTGTTCAGAACTGAATCTTTAGAATGCCATCAACTGGGGAGGAAGATACCTGGAGGGAAGCTGAATTTAAGCTCTGTAAAGAGAGAAGCAGAAAGTATTTTTAAAAATTAATTCTTTCCCAATGGCTAAAGAGTTTTTCTAAAATATTTCTAAATTTAAGTAAGTTCAACAGAATAGTGATTAAAACAATTAAGAAAACAAAACAGCCAGCACACAGATTGCCCTCAATGACTTTCACAGGGAGACACTCTTGGCAAGGCACAGAGGAAAGCAGTATTTGGGGGAGCAGCTCGGAAAAATCCTCCCTATCCTACTTAGACATCTGAGATATGTGTCTTCCTTGATCTGAACGTCTAAATGCTTATCCCATCTGGTTTTCAATTAGGGCATATCCCAATACATAAGTCAGTGTAGGAGCCCAGTCTTCTCAGCAAAGTCTGAGCAATCCATAGGAATCCACACCGTGCAGAGCAGGAGTGAGTACAGAGTATCCAGTTTACTGTACATTCATACCTCAGCTGTCTTTAGCCTAACTTCTCAGTGCAAACGGGCAAGTTCATAGTTACCACTTCTCATTAAGTGTTACCAGTGGGGGGGGAATTACCTCATGTTATGAACATCCCTTTTATAATCACTTCTCAGAATGTGCATGGGACTAAAACTATGCAGTCCTTTTGCTGGAGCTTTGAAATAGTGATTTTGGTTCATTTTATCATGAATCCATTAAATACAAGGAACAATCGTAACACTAAAATATAAATTTCTCAGGCAAATTTCAATTTTGTGTATGCAGTTTGTACACATTGTTAAGAATATATAAATAAGAATAGATTAGGCATTGAAACATGGGAAAGACGGGGAAAGTAGAATCTTGCCCATTTGGCAGCAAGAAGGCAAAAGATTAATTCAGCCATATCATCTGACTGTACCTTTACATCCACTGTTCTGTTGTATTTTTCTGTGCTTGGACCACCCTGGACCTATGGTAATGCTTCTTCAGGGTTATAATTAGCACACAAAGGTTTGCAAAGACTTTTCTCAGTGAATTAAGGTTAGACTAAAGATTAAATTAAAGCAGAGCTGTGTACCTGAGGAGATTCAGGGATTTCTGTCATTTATGTCTCTATATAACTGAAGATTGTGGGCAGAATAAATGAACTACAACCGTTCTTCACTATTTTATTTAAGCAAATTATATACACCTTTTGAAATATTGAGATGTTAAATACCAAGTTCAAAAGGACACTGGTTTTCTTGGGACGTTTTGACAATGTTTGTCCTTTTGATAATGTTAAAATTTAACAGATTGAGTGCAAGTTACCTATCCTTAGAAATAGTGGGGACATTGTGTGTTTCTTGGTTCATTTATAATGAAAAAAAGTACTTGTGCTTTTTCTAACGTCCTTTTTCAGACAACATCCTGAAAATGTTTTTATCTTGTTTTAAAGATTCGATCGTTTTATATCATTTGAACAGTGAATTATTGCTTCATGAATCAAAAGTATCCTACAGTCTTTAAAAAGCACTAGACAGTTATAACATGTAAGGGCAGTTCATGATCAGTGAAACCCAGTCCCCAAAAGCAAATACAGTATCAAACCACTGCGGTGGAACTTTGAACCTCCGGAGAATGATTGAAGGTCTTGGCAGGTGTCATTTACTGTGTCATTCACCTTGAAGTTTCCCTGGCTAGACATGTGGTTACTTTACTAGCAAATTTCAGACTGCCAGGGCAGACAAATGTTCTGTCTCTCCAGTTCACTCAGTACATACATCCAAATTTATATTTGCCCCCTTGGGCGAAAGTCAGTGCTATTATCCATCTGTCCTATATTTTCTCTTTGACCTCTTCGTGCTCACTTCCTGGTTCAATGGGATAGTTTAACTACCTGCGCAATTTTCTTTTATCAGTCTCAGAAATCTTATGAGTGCTTTCCAAATTCAGAAAAGCAAGAAACTGGAATCAGACCTACTAGATGATAAATAATTCCGCAGTTAATGGCATGTCCCACATGAAGCATAAAGGACTATAGTTTTAAAGTTATATATGCCTTAATTCAAAAATTCTATACTTATACATAATCTGTATAAAAGCAAAATATATAGTTCTACATAGCTGTATTCTTAAAGCAAAATGCAAACATTTGCAAAAAAAAAAAAAAAATAGCTATCGGAGAAGGAACACCGCTCTTTGTTAAAGTCACACCAATTATTTAAATTCTTTTACTCACAGTATTACATTATTCTTTTTTGAAGACCACAACATAATGACCTATTGCTCATATGAGACCTGCCCTTATTTCCTTTTGGTGGGCAGAACTTCAGTGAATCTGTTATGATCACCATTTCCTATTGAACTGTCATGACGAACTTGGAGAGATACCATCCAGGATGCAGGTGTTCAGGTCAAACAAGAGAGAAGGAAGTTCAAAGGCATTCCCTCCCACAATTCCTGATGCTGTAATGCCAGCACACTGTGTCACGGGAAGTCTCTGAAACACCCATGCGAGGGTGTACTCACCCAGTGAAGCGCTCAGGCATATTTCATAGCAGCTGAAAGTCAAAAAATGAATGGGTTTTATTCATCGGCAACTGAAAGAAAACGATTTGTTCAGATGTATCGGGAAAGCATACTCAATTATATGAGACTTATACATTGTCTTCTGTAAGATAGATGTTAGCTTCATCAGCCTATCCAGATCTTCCCTGTAAATTGCAATAAAAGGTGTTGTTCAACAAGCTTGTCATCCTGTGGGGTTTTTTTCTGATTGCATATAATAGCTGGAAAAATCTTAAAACTGCATATGTTGCCATTGTTATCTAGAAAGTTAAAATTCTTTAAGGTCTCCTGGGAGAAAGAGGGTTGGAATTAATTCTTCCCCCCTCTTCTCCCTGGAGACACACATAACTTGTGTGAGTTTAATGAAATTTGCTAAGATTTCTGTAGATGTCATTAAGCAACTCAGTGAAACAATTACCATGTTGTTCTTCAGTGGTGTGCAGCTATCAGTCATAACCAAACAAGCAGGCAGCTTCTCTAGTCACATCAGCAGGTGATCTATATAAAGAAGGCATGCTTTAGAGAGTACTGTTTGGACTGCAGTGTAATGGAGATGTAACGCGTTATTGAGATGTCAGTTTAAATAGAAGCCATTATGTCATCTAATAACAATTGCTATTTAGGCCGCAGGCACTGGTGCTAATATTGGCAAGTGAGGAGTAACTACATATCGTATGAAAATAGAAAACATTAAAAGCAACAATAAAACAAAGCACATGCAATAAATAGCTAACTTTTAAGTAATCTTTTACAGATACTGAGCCAAGAGGGAAGGTGATGCCTACCTTGCCTTGTAAGATTCATTAAAAAAAAAAAAATAAAACAAATCAAAACATTTTTTACACTACTGTGGTGCAAGCTAGCAAGAAAAATCAGATTAAATCTTTAAATGTTGTAGTACAGAGGCAAAATCACTGCACTTTGCTAAAACTCTCTGGCTAGTAATGCTTTTTTAAGGTAATTTTCATGTGTGTGCTTTATAATCACCTGTGTGATTGTACATTTTATGTTCAATTTCCAGAGCAGCATCCTAATGACCATTGCCCAGGACTGTTGGCTTTCCCTAAATGTTCCCTGGAGTAATGTTTCACTTACAAGCATCATTTTAAATGTAGCCTTCTGTAGCACTTTTCTTGTGATCCTCAACCTCTGCAAAGGGGTTATGTTTTAAAAACATGTGGCAAATGCTGGCCACCTGTTAAGAGCTAATGATGCGAAAAGAGAGCCTGTTATGTCAGGACATTTTCTTAGAGAAGGTGATAAAAAGGACAAAAATCTTTCAAGCTGGAGCAAAGTTAACTTTAACCAATTTTGGACTCCTCCCTTATAAATGCTACTTCAGAGGTAGCCATAATCCTCTTGAAAGAGTTGGGTGAGGGTAAGAACGGGGAGGTTTTGGCATGATAATTGCAAATGTGCAATTTTCTGTGCCAGTTTTACACTCTTATCTAGAAAGGAGATTTATTTAATATTTCTTTTCCTCTAGAGAGTACTGGATAATAAAAAGAACTACAGACAGATTAAGATTAATCTGTTCAGTAAGAGTGGGGCTGTCTTTTCTGGTACACTGGGTACAACATTGTCAGCAAAACAAAATGGATGATTTCCAAATCCACTTGAAAATGATACTACTCTGGTGACAGAGATTTCTTTAAATGAACAGACAAGACAGGCAGATTCACATTTGCAGAATTAAATAAAAGGGTGAAACATAAATTGGGATCAACATAAAGGTGGAAAAGCACCCCATTTTCCTCTGTCTCCCCTTTCAAGATTAAACTGTTTTGCAAGGTTTCAAATAGATCTTTAGATAACATCTGCCTAAACTTGATAAAAATGTAGGATAAGATTTTTTATACATATTTAAGTTTAAGTATCCAATCAGCAGACTTTAAGAGGGAAAATTGGTGGGGTAGGTAGAATTACATATTACTGAAGAAACTGGAGCCATAGTGTTATAACTTTGGCTTCAAAATGCATTTTTCCTTGTCTCCAGATGCCACTAGCAAAATGGATAGTTTGGATCCACAAAGAGAAGAAAGGGTGTATTTGTGCCAACATATGTTTGACATCCTTATTTTTGTTTGGCACCTAGGAGCAGCAGTGCTTCTCATGGGATTCAAAGTTCAAAAGTTAGGTGCCATTTTTGTAATTACATACAGATGCATAAGCAGGATTGTAGCAGGCAAATGAAGGGCTCTTTTACATAACAAGGTGCACTTGTCTGTACTTCTTACTAATCAGTTACAGGGACTGCCATTGTTTTAAGCAGAAGTAGAAATTACAACGTCAAAGCATGTCTTGGCCAGTAACCCTTTGCAAACTTTTTTTTTTTTCATAGTAATCAGCTAAATTACATCCATGTATATAAAGGGTTCCTTTCCTTTCTGGAAGAATTTGTATCTGGGTTTAGGATGCCTCATTCTTTCATTTGTATTCATACTGAGTAAGACTTTCTTCCATGACAGTCCAAGTGATGGTAGCAATGTAGGGAGGCCAATTAGATTATGACTGATAAATGTTTCTCCTCAAACTTCATGAATACTTCAGAATACATGTTGCAAATTTTAGCTTGTATAAAATAAAGTTGGTGCAAATAGCTTTCCTTTCTTCAATGACCTTCATTGTCATAGAGCTTGAAAGACTCTTCCAGCTCCATTTTTATTTTGTTAATATCCTATTCAATTTCAAACATGGAAAACAAAGAAAATGCATATTGCATTAGTATAATGTGTAGAAATTCCATCTTTTGAAGCTGTAAGAACTCTGCAAATGCTTTCAATGGAAACATAATCATAACCATAATTACTTGGTTTTGGAAGTAAAGAACAGTAGCATTTTAAATTACTTTCTAAAATTACTCCTACTGAAACAAAAGGAAAGTCGTATTATTAGAGAAACAGGAAATAAACAATATGATTACCATTTTTAGTAGAAAATGTGATACTTAAATGCGCAATTGTAGCTTGACTGCAGTAGTGTTCATTGTACCTAAATCATTAAATTAGTACTTGTGAAAAAGTTTTACATTGTAATATTTTGAAAATTGAAGTGGTAAGAAATATTAAAAAAATGTTGATCTCATAAGCAAATTACAGCTTCAACAAGTTTATAAAATATTTCAGTGAATCATTTGCTAATATCCATCTTATTTTTCAGCTAACCTCATTTCTCAACTGTTTTTCAAGAAGATATTTTAAATTCTTCATTTCACTATTTTTTTTTCTATTTTCTGATAGGAACATTATACCTCAAAAGCTTTGTAGACTCAACGCAGGAGCTCAGGTGTTCATTCTTTCTTTGAACGATCTCTGACAGAGGAAAAGAGGCGGCCGCATTCCCATGCTCTGCACTGGGTGTTGTCAAAATTGGCAGCTCCAACAGAGGGAACACTATGTCTCATCTGAGCAAAAAATCAAACGGAGAGACCTTTAACATCAGCATGTTTTTTTTCAAAATGTGTTTAACAGGAATGCTATGCATACATATATAAGACAAATACAATATATAATATAGCATGCATATATAATGACAAACCCTGGATTTTTAGCTAAAATGGTTGTTGAATGCAAAATTGCTTTTACCTAAATGTATAGCCCTTGAATTTGTCTACGAGGACAGAATCCTCCATTAACTGCTGAATTCTTACATAAGCAATGTATTAAATTCTCCATTGAAGTTAGTGCAAACTATTCTATTAATGGCAATTAGTAATTTAATAGTCTAAATCTCTGTAAGAACATCAGCAATAACTCTGTATGAATGGGAAATTCTTGTCTCAACCCAGAAAATGAATGGTGTTTGTGTTAAATATTATTTTAAAATCAATGGAAGTACTAGAAAATAGCAAGCAGTCATCTGATGTTAAACTCTAGATTTACTGAGATGTTTCAGAGTCTAAATTTCACTTGAGTAAAACTTCTGCTCAACTAAAATTTAAATATGTAGCTGTAACAAAGTGATTTCCAAAAATCCGCCTTCAAGTTGCTTGTCTACATATACTTACATATTTTCTGTAAGGCTGGTTATTTTTCCTAAGAATAAAGAATGTAACATGTTCTAAAAGCATCAGCTGTCTTCTGAAAGCATGTAATTGTCTCCATGTATTGTTTAGAACACTTAGGCATCTGCCTGATGATCCATGGAGCAAGTGTCCAAGATTAAGCCACTTCTGCACTCAAAGGCTTAATACCCAACTTGCGAGGTAAATCCACGCATACAAGCTGGGCCTCAGTATTGGACTTTCAGCAGTTCCAGTTTTATCACATGCATATGCTAATGACTGAAAATTGCAGGGGAATGTAATCTATAGCCATAGTAACTATTTCACGATTTCAGCCATCTTGCATAAACAACCATCTCCCATAAGATATCTGCTTAGCCTCATTTTGTGCTGAAATTTAAAAGAAGACAAATTTTCTGCAATATTATATAACACAGGAATGCACATTTTATTACAGACATAATAAATCAGATCAATATTTTTTTGGGGAAGTAATATTTCACGGGACAGAAGCATAGAGACCTACAGTGAAGTTCAGCCTTGTAACTCTTTTTCTCATTGTTCTTTTTTGTATAACTAAACAGGTGTCATTGACATTTGGAGCCAACATTCATGCCTGAACAGCTACTTTCTAAACACATTTAAACAAAAGACAAAAGCAGTCATTACTTTGGAGTTCCTTTCTTTTATGGATTCATACCTTCTGGGGACAAGAGACAAATGAAGGTAAGATGAAACCTTTAGATGTTGTCTTCATCAGTGTTGACACTGTTCCTTGGGGGCTGACAGCTGCTAATGAATTCATTTTAAACATGACACACAAGAAGAACAAAAATGGTGTTTTAGTTTTGTTTCCTTCTTGAAGAAAAATAAGCATAGCAACTAGCATTGATCATAATGGGAAAGCTAATCTGTATTAATTTACGATCAAATAAAAACAATGAACAGATTCATGAAGAAATCTTCACATCTTCCCAACAAATGAAATCAAGCTGGCTTTTTTTTAGTTGAATTCTGAAATTTTACCTGTTCATATGACAATCCTGCAGCTATTACCCTGCCAGAAATAGTCAGAAGTTCAAATTTAATGAACTGATTAACCAGAACGCAGGTATCCATTGTTGCCTCTTCACCTGACAGAGGTACTTTTATTCAGTTCTATCCTCTATCACTAAACTTTTTGGCATTCTTTTAATACTGACATTGATTAAACTTCTCAAAACTGCTTTGATATTGAGACTTTTACTTCCAATTTAAGGAAAACATTTATTAAGTTTTTACTTTTCCACAGAATTGGAATTCTTTATTGAAAATGCAATGGTCCACATCCATAGCTATTCTGGATTGTCACTGAAATTCTTTCACATTCAAATAAATTATATTATATAAATTATATTATATATATATATTTCAAATAAAAAACAGCTCAGTCTTATGTTGTGGATCAGTCCAGTTTGTCCCTGTCAGTTGAGTGCGAGTGTTACCGTGAATCTCAGGCCTGACTGTGGCCCCGCTGACTTATGCTTATTGGTGACACTTGGTATGTTTAACTGTACACTGCTCTTTAGCTAACCGAAGGGCATATGATTATAATATATTCATGAAAAGAATTGTTTATGGGTTTTGATTACATCAGTCAAAGTGTATGGAAATATAAGGGGTTTTTTAAAGCTGAATATGTATAAATGTGTAAAACAATAATTAACATACTGCTTTCATGCAATTTGAAATTAAAGCATGCTCAAAGCTCTTCCTATATGATTTGCATACATAAAGATGCATGGAGCCTCGTAAAGACCATATATCAGTTGTCCTCTGGAACAGAACTTTGAACATTAGAGGGAAGATTGGAGGGTAGGGGGAGTGTGACATAAGGAAGAAGCCTACATCTTATCTGCAGAAGAAATTCAAGAGAACACAACGATGCCATCTCAACATTAACATCCTTTGGAGTGTGGGGCAAAGCTTTGTAACACCGCATGCCAGCCTTGTAGCTCTTGTGAGGAGGAACAAACCCAACACTGGTTTTCATCACTAACTCTTCAGTGATTACATCCAAACGCAGTAAATAATTTATTTAAAGAGAAGACAGACGTGCAAATACGGTATAATACATTCTCCTGAAGGTGTAATATACTCTACTAGAGAGTTTACCTGCTATGGGTAAAACATTTTCACAAATAAATGTACTCTTAAGTTCTGTTGCCAAGAAATATGAGTTCGGTAGATATAGCTGGAACTCAGACCTAGGTAACTACAGAAGATCACTTTGCCCTTAGAAAACGTACACAGGGAGAAATAAGATTTCATGAAACAAGTGGAGGGAACACATGAAATAAATATTCTCTGTTTTTCCATTATTAACTTATCCATTAGTTGGGCAGAACTCAATTTAATTTATATATTGTCAAACTGAGAACCATCTTGTAAACTTCAGATTGTTGTAAATGTATTTAAATCTTCAAGTCTTAATGGTAATTTACATGTACACTAAATTCCTAGACTGAGAGAATCAGCCTTGAACTTTTTAAAATAATCTTGACCAATGCAGACAAACCAAGCAGGTATAAATTTGAAATAACATCAATTAAAGAGATGTTAATATGTTAGGTTACCAATGTTTCAATATAAGAACATTCATATTAGGTGATCTAATAAAATGATGAAAATAAAAATAAAGCAGGGAGCATAATTGTCCAAAGTAGGTATCAACAAAACCCGGATTTATCATGGGTATAGGCTTGTCTTGCATACTTAATTTTTTAGCATGTGCTCATATATTCTGTACAAACACACTGTTATGCTGAATTTTCTAAAAATACAGATATATATAGAGAGAACTGTGCTTCTTTAAGACATTAGCATAGAATAAAATTAGCTATGTATAATTCCAGATTGTTTTTTAAAACATTTAATTTGAAGGCATGAGCCTATGTTCCTTAACCTTCCCATTCAGGTGGGATTGAATTTGGGGCATAAAAATTTCCATGTTAGTTTTCCCTTCATGACACATTTATTTATATATATTTATTAATTTTATATAAAAAATTTTTATATAAAAATTTGACTGTTATTCTTTGCCTTTTAATGAAATTCAGGAAGAAAAGAATGACATAGCAACCTGAGTAGAATTAATTCTGCTGACAGAAATTGCTCACAATTTATTTAAAAGTCTGTTGCATTTTTCTGCGAGGTAAATGCACTCAGAAAAACATAAAACAATGTTTGCAGGTTCCTACCCTTTTCTGAAACAAAATTTGTTTGTGGGCATCTTGAACCTGTTATTTTGTGGACTCTGTATCACAAAAAGTGTCCTCCCTCTTACCGATACTCTGCTGTCAACGTAGCAGATGCTGCTATAAATTTGGTTCGCAAAGGTGCCGCTCAGCACAAAAATGTTTCAAAGGAATATTTTTCCCCCAGGCTGTCTTTTGTAGAATGCAGTTTCTATGTGCGGATACTGATTTTTATAAGTCTATTATTTCCTTACTCTCAGCTCTGATCTACATCCAGTCTGCCTGCAACTTTTTGCCACCATTGGAAGGTAGCCTCAATTTATTTTATTTTTTTTAAGCCATCACGTTTGATGTAAAAAGCTGTGTGCTGGACTTGCACATTTGAAGGAGATTGTTTTGTGCCCCTTTTTATTGCCAACAGAGATTTGAAGTAATAGCAGCCATTGTTAAAGAGAATGGAACATAAAATAAACTTTTATTGCTCTAGAAACAGTCTGTGTTTCTTACCTTTCCATAGTGATACATGAGACTTCTGCACGCTTTGGCAACAGATATCTTATAAAACATTTATTTTTTTTGCAAACATCAGGCAAGTATATACCCTTTTATGCTTATATCTGGAAGAAAATACCATATACAGTTTAAAAATTAGGCAGTTAAGCAGGATTTAACTGTACAAACCAGCAGTTTCATCCTTTGCAAAACAGCTACACTCTTGTCAGCTGCGGTAAATTTTACAGCTAGGGAAAAGTGTCAGGAGTCACATCTATTGCTGTTAAGCTCCATGTAAATGAGATCACACCTTCTGATCTCTTCCTAGTGATAGTGCCAGTGCTTAACACATTGCTCAGAAATAGTGACAGGACAGAGAATAAGTTTTTAAAGTCACACAAGCTGTACTATAATGTCTCACTTTCTGGATAAAAAATCATGAAAATGTAGATTGTTATTAGACACAGTTGTGCTGGGTGCAGGAGAACAGGAAAGGAAGCAGATATAGTTTTGGTCAGGAGAGACAGAGTCTTAACCCTATCTTTGCACACTTTGGGAATGAGTCTGTTACTACTGAATAGATAGAAAAAATAGAAAAATTACTCCTAAATTCTGGTGATTGGCATCAAGTTAAAGCATTGATTGTATATTAATCTTCTTTCCTGCATTGTGTGCTTCAAGACCTGGAGCTTCAAATGATACAAGCTAAGACCAGTCAAGCAATGTCAAGCATGCTCTTTTTGCTCTCTCTTTGCAAAGACTATACCTTCATCCACTGCCACTGCCATTTCTCATGCTTATTCTTCCTTATGCCTCGAGATTCATATTTTGGAAAATCAGTTGCTTTTGCTGTGATGCCCATTGTTTCACAGCTCCAAAGCAATATTTTTCAAACATATAAGAGATGGTCGTTGGCTCAAAGATTATACAGTCAGAAAGACAAGAATAAGGAAACAAGTAGTAAATGGGAAGGCAGTAGTGACAGCATATACAAGGTGTTGTTGGGTTTCTTTCTTTCTTTCTTCTCTTTCTTTCTTTCTTTCTTTCTTTTTTCTTCCTTTCTTTCTTTCTTTCTTTCTTTCCTTTCTCTTCTTTCTCAGGCGGCCAGTACTATGGGATTGCTAGGACAAGTTTAGCTACAAAATCAGAGAGACGAATACATCATACATAAAGCAAGCTGGTGTTCAAAAGTCTTTCCGTGAACTCCTGCAGCTGCTTTGCTGGGTTTAACCTCCAGCTATCTTGTGACTGCTACTGCCACAGTTTTGCCAGCTGGGAACGGAGGGCTCACTGCACGATGCCAGGACTTTGGGTACCACAGAACATCCTGCATGATCCTGGGCACACAGCACAAGAGAAGACATCCTTGTTGGACCCCATTTTTCTCCTACGTCTCTCCCATTGCTATTTACTCAATCCATTTTCTAACTTTAACGTGCAGTCTCTGTGTGGCTACTCCCTGGATTTTTTTTGATCTACGAGCTTATGCTTTTATTTCCTTTTTTGGGGACTTAATAAAAGACAGAGACTTGCTTTTTACCACAGAGAAACCGGAGGAGGGAAGTGTGTCAGAAAATAGCTGCATGGCATCAGTCCTTTTCTTGTTATAAATAGCACACATCCTTAATAAAATAAAGCATTTACACCCTCGGAAGGAAATCTGATCACTGATGGATTAAAAAGGAGACATCCCCAAACCTTCCCAGAAAGTGGCTGGTGGAAAATATAAAAGCTTTGGGGGTGAAGACAGAAGTTCATTCTTAGGTTAGATTCCAAATGCTTTATAAGATCCTGAACCACATTTTGCATTTATCTTTTACAGCAGAGACTGTGTGCTTGCTGCCTGTACAAATCTTTAATCATGAAGACCGTAATTTCCTCTTCCACACAGATCTTGTCATTGTTTTTAGTCCAGTGACTTGTGTGTTTAACATTGCATTTCTGTAGAACAGTGAGATTCACTGTGATCTCATTTAAACTGAGAAACAAGTCACGGACAATTATAGTTTAATCGTTGTAAACATGACAGTATGAAACATGGATGAAAAAAGCTCCAGTGTTTTAATGTTGAAAATACACCTTCAGTAGCATTACCAAAGAAGAAATAAGATAGGTGACACTAAAAAAGAGGACCTCATACTATAATGAGGAATGATTTAGATTTTCAGAATAGTTTATATAGATTTAACGTGAGATCGTTTCTGCCAGAGAAAGGCAAATTGCAAAAGGTCAGTGAGACAGCAACACGTGTTCTGTGCTTAGGGGGGTGATCATTGTCGCTAACAACGTCACTATGTGATTTCTTTGTGGTGTATTGCTGGTGAGGGAAAGCCTGTGTACATTAGAGAACAGTTCTGGTACAGTCATCCAAATGCATCTCTTACGGTTTAGCCAGATTAGTTTCGTCTTGGGTGAATGTTCAAGACAAGTTCAGATCCTTTTGCAATGTTATTTCTGACTTCATGTGTGACCTTGGGCCTTTATGCTGGTGTGTAATAGCGGGTAAAGATGATATTGGTGTTTCATCCTTCCCTGTAGAGGTTATCAGCACTCAGTCTTAATGGACTTGCAGACCTTTTCCTTCGCAGAATGAAGGAACAACTCAACCTTAATTTCCTAAAGAAGAGGAAAGCGACACACCAGCTTTCACATATATTTAGCAAGCAGATCCAATATGAAGGTAAAGATAATGCAAAAAAAGACTATAAAACTCTAACAAAGTGTTATCTGGTGCTTTCTACAGCATAAATTTTTGTAAATCTGAGTTAATCCTCCTACAGTCCCATTAAAGTCAAAGAAGAGATACACAACAGACAGAACTTCTGGCCTCTTCTAGACATTTATCTTGGGATTAGATGAGCTGCCCTGTGGAGGTAGTCTTTTATCTCCACGGACTCTGAAAGGGACCTAGGATGCCTAACTCACTCACACTTCAGCATTTAATTTTTAGGTACCTAAGATAGAACACATGAGTTTCCTCCACTATCTCTACTGCTGGCATAAAACTGTTGGAGTTTATTGCTTCATCATCATTCTTTGAATACTTGTCATTTTTACATTGTTATTATAACCTTTTCTTTCACTAACATATGGAATTCTCCAGAAATGACCTGAATCTACAGGGAGACATGATAAGAATTGCAATTTGCTGTGGAATATTGTCATTAAAAATTTTGTGTTAAACAGGTTTTACTCAATACTTACACTGCTAATTTCAGTAGTCAGCAAAGGCTTTCTGTGTCCAAATCAAACCTGAAACACTCTCTTGACCTGCTTGTCATTGGAATCCAAGTGAAATTACAGACCACCAATTAAAAAATCATTTAAGTGCACTGGTTTATTTTGCTTTGTGGGTTTTTTTGTGTTTTTGCACCCCGCCACAGTCTTTAACACATGTGGTTTTGTAATTGTGATATGCTGGGAAAGTTCAGAGTGCTCATTGGCCTTTTAGCTTCTACTTCCACCTGTGTGCTCATACGTCTAGTATTAATACATTGGACTGCGAGTCACACCAAATAGCCGGTTGGAAGTTTGCACTTGCATTTTCTTTGAATTTGTACCATCTATGTAAAATCTTTTCTTCAGTTGCTAAGGCCCAACAACAAAATATCATGAGAAGCGAAGAACTACCAGAAATTGTCCTTTTAAACTGGCATTTACTCTTTGACCTTAATTCTTTCCTCTTCATGCAAATTGTAAGCTCCTTAGAGCAGGATCCCATGATGTGTTTGTGTGCTGGCTAGCATATTGAAGGTCTGCTTTTCATAAGGGCCTTTAAACATTTGTCTAATAACAGTAATAAATAATCATAACTACTTTCCATATTTAATAGATTATCCTTGATTAACCAAGGGATGTTTATTCATCTAGTTTTGAAAGCAGAAATAGAAGAGTGCCAATGAGTCATGGGTCAGCATATGCATTTGAAACGTGCAAGACCAGAGTTTAGATGTATGCTTCAAACCGGAGAGATGAGAGTTGTGTGCGCTTGCACGGCGTATACTAGATATCTTTTTATTTCTTTCTCTAATCAGAGATGAGACTGCAACCTTCATGTGTATATTTCTTTGTCCTTTGATTGTCACTGTCAACTATATTCATAAAAATGCAATTTAGTCTGTTCCCAGATGAAAGTTTCTGCCTATTTCTCTTTCTTATTAATTTGAAATAATACAGTTCTAGGAAAATTGAATGCTTTTTTTTTTCAATATTCCGGAGTATGTGAGGTAAAGCCCAACCACAGAGACTGCATAAACTCTGTTTTAAACCAGTAAGATATACTGGATAAAACAAGTACATGCAGAATTTTATCCCACAGTAGATAGCCTCTGGAAAATCAGTTCATCAGATCTATTTCCTTTTACCCTGCTTACCCTAGATCTTAATAAAGACAGTCCTCACTACATATGGATTGACCAATTTCTTAGTCCCTAGGTATTTTGCAGTAAAATGCGGTTTTCCACCAGCAAGTTATTAGAGTCTCCACCTGCTTTTCTGTGATCCTGTGAAAGTTGCCTTGACTGAAGACTTTGTTCTTCACAACCCCTCTTCCCACTGTTTGGTTTTAACCCTCCATTCTGAACTCACTTTGTATAACGGTGTCATTTGGTGGGTTTTTTTCCCTCTGTAAATATTTGATAAAACTACTTTTCAAGGGTTTTTTTTAAGTTCAAAACTAATTATTTGCTCCCATTTTTCTTAAGTTTTTACTAGTGTGTTTGCAATGATTGCTGTTATTATTAATAGGAGTTTGATTATATTAGATGGCATTGCATTTTTCCAAAATGAATTAATGAAGCCTTGCATAAAGCATACCAACACCAAATTTGCAAAAGGATGTAAAGAGGGTATCCATACTCTGAAGTAAAAATGTGCTTTTAAATGCCAGGGATCATATAACCTCTGTCACGATCACCCTTCCCTATTGATCTTATGTTATACATATCCTGTAGTTGTTCATCTTCTCTAGTATTAAAGTACCTAGAAAAAACATTTCCATGGAGACATAGGTTAAAATGGAAAACTTTCCATCTAAATGAAAAGTTTAAAAAGAAAATTTTAAGTCAGAGCAATAGTAGGTATTAGGAAAGGAAATTAACTGATCACACAAAAGGAGGACACTAAAGAAAATACGACATGCAGGAACTTGCATACTGCATATGCACTTTAGGCAGCCAAATCTTTGTCACGTTTGTGTACCTAATTCTGTGAGTATACTTCATCCAAAGGCAAAAGTTGTATCCAAAACCCTGAAATACTTTTGACTCATAATGTGAAGTTTCTGTTGTTTCCTTCCAGCTATAACAGTGCTAGTTGTTACTAATTATACACAAGGAAAACACATACGCAAATTTACAATCAATATGTAATTTTAGAAATTGATCTTATTTGGAAATCAAATTATTTTAGCCTTCATTATTGAATATTATTTAAGAAAACAAAACAGGGAAAATAAGTCTGGTCCAAAACTTCAAAGTATTTCATCCCTCCTTTCCCGGTAAACTATATTTTTCATTGATGCAGATTAGTTCAGTTTTGTTTGAGTCTGTTAAAATATGGAAACTGAAATTCTAATCTTAATTGCCTTTCTGTTACTGCTTTTCAGATAAGGCAGTAATTTACCCTCCCTTTTTGGAGCTGTGTTAAGTGTATCATGAAAGAGACTCTACTGCTTAGTGCAAAGTGTGCTGGACCAGACTCAGGGAGTTCCTTTTCCCAGCTTTGTCGTTAGTCTGAATGAAAAACCCAGACAGTTTTTAACTCTTATATTAAAACTGCTTTCTCACCTGTCAGTTTGAGTTTTGTCATTTTGATTTGCATAAATCATTTCTCACAATTGAAAAACAGAAGCATAAGGAAACACCTGCCTCGTAGGCACTCATTGCTCCTGATTGAGTTACCGTTTCCTCAAGAGTTTTCCAGTTTAATTCCTCGTGGTGGATTTTAAGAATGACAATGGTGTGTGCTGTTAAGAACTGACCTTTCAGATGATTAATGAAGAAATATTATTGATATTCTCATCTGCTCACTTTTTGACATCTTTCTTCCTTTAATAAACAACTTATCCCAGCGAGGAGCTCACGAGTGGTCAGATCTGCTTTGTTCTGTACACTAACTGTGTAATGGATACACTTTCCTTTAACCTGTCAACATACAGGACTCCAACTTGATTCAGATCTGCCTCATTCTTCAGTAAAACAGGAGTAGCTCCTTTGAAGTCAATGAAATTCTTCTGGTTTCATGTATGGGAAAATGAGAGAAGAATAAGGCCTTTTGTCTTCTTCCAGGGCAGCCATGCTGCTTAATAAATCATCATATCAGCAGCTGTTTTTCACTGGGGAACAGCACAATAATTGATGCCGCTGTCCAGAAATCCACAGAGGTTATCGATCAGGCCAGCCTGTTAGCATTTCTGTAAACCTACGGCATAGGACTGCAATAAATAGGACTGGGGAAAATGGGAATATACTTACATAGTCATTTGCAAAGTATATTTTACTCCAACATTTCAAAAAGAACTAAATTAACACTTTTGTTTGTATTTTCTATATTGTTTCTGTAAATATATCTCTTAACTCACACAGAGCAACACAGCCAAACATAACATTTCTGCTTACAAAGCAGGAGACCGTGTAAACATTTTAATTATGACAAAGTTCATTCTGTTTACTAATTGTGAAGATTAACAATTTAGACCTGAATGACTGAGTACATGCTATGTTACAAAAAAAATAAGAGGAACTCAAATCACGAGACAGTCGTCTTTTAAAAGCAACAGCTAGGGAAATTCCTGACCTCAGAAGTACATAGTTTTCTAATTTGATCATACTTTCACAGGCTTTTCATTTGGAATTAATCTGAACTGGTTTATAATAAATTTTATAAATAAAAGTTAGACAGAACATGTAACTTCTCTTGAGTCAAAACTACCCAATAGTATAAAGTAATCTCTTGAAAACTAAAGAATATCAAGATTTTTTTTTTTTTTTTGCATTTCTAAACAGAGTATCCGAATAACTACCGCAGTCTGGTATTCAATGAACTGTAAAAGATAAGCTTGTCAGTCATTGCTCAACAGTATTACAAGAGAACTTTTGACTACTGTAAAAAGCCAGTGTTTGCCGCATATATATTTAGTAAAACCAGATAGTAGATAATAAAGTTTTATTATCGTTATTCTTTTTATTATTGGTATATTTAGTAGATAACAGACAGAGTCACGACTTTTCAATACTATGTGGTTTCTTTGCAAAAAGTTGACATGGCTGTAATGTAAATAAATTTATACAAGAGGACCCCTTCAACAGGAATGAGAGAACCACATATACTAACCCTATAGTCCAGAATTTAAATCACTTACCTAGAAAGAGTTTCCTGTCTGTCAGAACAGGACATGAATTTGACTCCATGTCCCATATAAATGACTCAGGTGTAAAACTTTTGGTACTTGGGAACGGAGAATTTTTGGTACTTTGGGAAGGTAGAATTTTGATTCATTCCACCACATCTCAATTTCTTTTTATAATTTTTTTTTTGTTCCAAATGAACCTAGATACAAAAATCATAATGCTGCTTATAATACTTAAGATTGATTTTCTAGCTAACCCTAGAAAATGAAGCAGACTATAGCTACCAATGCATAAAAATTACGGCCCGAAGAATCATTGGTTTTGCTTGTGCAATAGAGCAGGAGCTCATAGGTCTTAAGGAAAAGAATGCTTATCACTAAAATATTATTATTGAACATCCTGGAGAAGAGATTTATTTACTTTTTTTAAATTATTCTGCTGAAACACAAACCAGAAGACAGTCCTTACTTGATCCTGCCTCCTTATTACTGAGCTGTCTGTGACAATTTATGAAGCACCACCTGCGCTGATAGCTCACGTCCTCCCACTTCCTTCCCCCGTTTGGCTGTTTGCTCACCTGTTACTTGGTGTCTGACTCCCCATTTAGAGCTCTGGGAGAGAGGCGGGTTTATTTTTGTTCATTTTAATGGGACCCTAAATAGGAGACTTTCAAACAGGATTTCCAAGGACTAAGCAAGAAATACAATACTTCTATTACTTCTGCAGTAGAAGGAAATGTTATCATTAAGGATGAAAGAAAAATCCAGAAAACTCAGCTGAGGAATTAATTTAATAAAAAAGAAGAAACAGAGAGTAAACAAGTCCAGTTTTCCTGCTGCAAATGAGAAAACAAATGGAAACAACAGAAATTAGTGGAAAACAATGGGTTTGGATTTTACAAGGGACACAGCAGTTATATTCCCTTTCCCATGCCTTATCTCGCTAGACCAGTCTCTTACATGAACAAGTGGTTCTCTGTATCCTCACAGAGTTTTTGAGTATTGTGACAGTTCACGTTCTTGCCTGCAATGGAGCCGAGGAGCTGTTGCAGCTGTTTGTTCAGCAGACCCCAAAGCCCTCCTACCAGAGTCATTACTAACGCAAACAAGCCCCACTCAAAACCAATTACATGTCTGCACCTTGGAACAACGCAGACCTAATTGTAGACCTACACACCTTCTGGAGCGAGGGGGAGAAAAATCTAAAGCATGTCAATATGTACTATGTTCCATGTGAAACCCTGCGCTGTTCTTGCTGTGTATCCCAGAGGTTGCACCAAGCGGATACAGAATTCTTGACGGGAGACAGCAGTGCAGCAGGTGATTTTGAATTGCCTGTGGTTGGAGCTGCTCTCACGTACAGCTGCGCTGGGAAAGTGGTCTGTGTGAGCTCCCCGGAGATGCTAAACTCACAAATACTTGGTCTTCTTATGGATCAACAATGAAACTCCTCACAAAATAATTGATGGCCCAGGTCCCTCTTTCTGACAGCTCACGTTAAAATTGCGGGCAGCTGGCACAGCTGGCATGTCTGGGCAAAGGGGATAAACTAGATATGGCCTGCCAGAGGAGCAATAAAAGGATTATAGCACTGAAACTGTGTTCGTGCTATAGGGTACAGCTGTAAATAAGAAGCAATAATGAGCCTAATTCTAAAGATGGTGTTGTGGCAAATGCAATAGAAGGGTGAACTGCAGGGGGAAAAAAAAGAGAAAAATTAACAGCAGGATGTGATATATGGATTAATTAATTTTCTTTACTTCTAACCGTTATACCATCCTCCCACTTCTGTTATGTAGCAAAATTAATTTTTGTGGTCATATTATTTGTTGTCCCTTTTTTTTTTGTTCTAAAAAAAGGAAAAGATAATGGTGTAATCAGAATGCAGTTACTGCCTTGTCCATTACTACGTGGATATCCATCACAGTCAGTGATCACCATTTTTCAGGTTAATATATCTATTTACTTCCATTGTCATTGAATTTGTGAGGAACATACATTATTACAAGCCAGAAGGCCTTCTGAAGTTTGGCTGTTTGGAAGACAGTGGTTTATTCTTTCCACTCCTCTCTCTCTGGTTTTGTTGCTCACTTTAACACAAACTGTACGGCAGCATTGTAACCATTTTACCTCTTGATTTTGTTTGAATTGAAATTCATTTTCTCCCAATTACTGATGGTGTTTTCCAAAGCTTTACAGAAGGATTTCAGGGTATTCTAAAAGTGCTTTTATTAGCCTGAAGGTGTGCTTTTGCTATACACAAGTTGGCAAAAAAAAAATCTGCTCAAGGATCCCGAAGTTTTCCATCTCTGCTTTTTACCTTGCCCACTGCAAATGAGACACTTTTGAGGGTAATACAGAGGTGATTTCTGCAAATAGTATATGTGCTGTTTATGTAGCCACACAAGTTTTTAACAACATTCGTGTACAGACAGTACTGACAAATTGCAGACTGGGTGAACTATAGAAGAGCAGTAATTAGAGCATTCTCATCCACAGCAAACTACAAACATAAGTTTGCAAATGACCAAAGGATGAACTCTCTTTAGAAATGCAGAGAAATATTTCACCATCATTTGCTGCTGGTTTGGAGAGAATGCTACCAAGACAGATAAACTTGTCAACCATGTTGAGTTCCTTTGATCTTGTGCCATGGCATAAATGTACATCTTAGTGATTAACTCTTTCTTCTTATTAGACATTTTATTACCTTTTCTTCTTTTCTTGTCCTTCTTTGTGCACTTTTTCTCAAAACTTATTGGTGGTGGGCTTACTGAAACAGTGCTCAGCTCCTGAACGGTTCAAGGGTTAAGGTCTTGAATTTGGACTCAAGGAAAATCAATGGAGAAAGGACACTTGTCCCAAAACAGAAAAGAAAATGCTGACAGCGGATTGGTCCTGTAAGAGTTGTTATTTCTTCATCATTTCTTTGCATTTCTTCCAGAATGTTTTTCTGATGCACCACACTAAATCTAATATCCATTTCTCATTGAATATCTCAATTGTGGATCAATTTTTGCCCAGTGTTTTAATTAGGCTCCTAGTATTTAATTTTCTACAAAAGTTACAGAAACTTTGCAGTCAACTGGATGAAGTGTGAGGTAGAAGAACCTCTGTAATAGACCTTACTTTTTTTTTTTTGTCTGCAAAATAATGTTTTTGCTTTCTGTTTCAGAGGAAAAGAAAGTGGTCTGGCATTAAGATCTCTGTTTTTCACAAAAGCACTGCTCCATGTTTATATTTTTTACTAAATGCCAGCTAACTTGTAGACTGCTTGTCATATGTGGTTTTTCACATTTCATGTTTAGTTCAAGCTAGCACAGAACACGGAAACTCAACTGTTCTTGTAAGCTTTTCCTTCAGCAATGCTCTAGACAGTTAAAGGAAACAAAAGCTGTTCCAAATTCGTATTTGCTGGTATAGGAAATAGGCTGATGGTGAGAGATGATGCGGAATACCAAACTGATGCGTAACAAATATGAAAAATATCTTCAAATAAATAAAGAAGTGTCCTTGTTTCAGCTGGGAAAGAGTTAATTTTCTTTCTAGTGATTTTTCTGAAAGGAATATCAATAATACCTGTTGGTTTTAGTTGTTGCTAAGAGATGTTTACACTATTAAAGGACTTTTTTCAGCTTCCCATAGAAGCCTAGACAGAAAGATGGAATAGCCAATGAAATATTCCATACTATGGACATCATGCTCAGTATATAAATGGGGGTTAATCAGAGGGTGAGCATCCATGATCACTCTCAGGATGGTGACAATTCACTGGGCGGTGAGTGACCTGTGTCATTATTATTGCTGTTGTTATTATTATTGTTATTTTTCCTTCTCGGTTATTGTTTCTATTAAACTGTCTTTATCTCAGCCCAAGAGGGGTTTTTTCCTCCCTTTCTCCCTCTTTTTTTTTTCCTTTTCCCTCCACCCTTTGGGGAGAGGAAGGTAGGGGGAGTGAGTAAGGGGCAGCATGGTTCTAGTTGCCAGCTGGGATTAAACCACAACAAGAAGTTAAATCCCCTCATCTGAATGATGTTGAGAATTTAGTTACACATAATCAATGGATAGGGAGATATACTAATCCAAACTGGGGCTTCGTTTGGATCATGATTTTATAGCTGCAAGCAAATTCAGTTCTGATTTTGGCCTGTTTCTTTAATAAGTTGGACTGGTTTGCTGGTATTAAATATGCCAGTCTCGCCAGTATATGTATACATGATAATTTAACAGGATTATGTTGAAACTGAGTCTTCAATTGTGTAGATTAAACATTCTTGAATATTCAGGGAACAGTGAATTTGCTCTTACTAGGTTTGATCTCGGAACCCGTTGAATTCAAGACTTTATTGACTGTAGCAATCTTCAATCAGATTCAGAGTATGGGAGGAACCACTATTGTGTCACCACACAGAAAAATCTTCATTTACTTAATTTTTGTAGTTACATGTTCTTCTGTGAAATAGTTTATTTGTTGTGGTATTTAACTAAGTAATCGTTTTATCACTGACACAAAACGTGTGGCTATGTTTTTAAAATTTAGAGGGTTGAATTCAAACTATTAAAAGATTTTCATCTGATGAGTTAAATCAAATTAAATGTAATTCAGAAGAATCTGTTCATTCAGTCTAATTTAACCTTCTTAAAATGGCAACTTAAACTTGGTGGTTTTAGTAGGCAAACCTAGTGTTTTAAAAGTACCACCAACACCCTAGTGGATATCACTACTTCTTTCAATGGCTTCTGAAGTCACCTGAATCACAAATAACATCAACGTCTGGGAAATGGCAGAATGACATGTTAACTTCTCCCAGCAGTAAGAAAACAGAGCATGTTTAAGAGGTGACAAAGTGGGGAAAAGAAACCAGAGTAGAAGGAAAAAAGGGCAAAACGAGGATAAGAGAATATGAGAAGTGAGTCTGAGTTGAAGGAGATAAATTTCATCATACATTTCAGCTTCTTCTTTGGATTGTATGCAGTATTTTTGTCAGCAGGTTTGTACTAGAGAAAGACTTATTTTAGTATGTCTCATAGAAATGGCTCCATCTTAGTGGTAGCTAGTTTGTAACATAACTAAAAACCCAGAGGTATAAGAAGACTCAGTTCTTCAGAGTGCTCAATTCCCACTGAAAATAATAAGAAATAAGAAATTTCAGCATAAAAGAAGTGGCCAGAATCCTGGAGGATCAACTTGAGAAAACTGATGTAGATCCACTTGCTTCCATTTCATAAGGCTACATCATAAACCTTTAAATAGATTATTCATAAATTAACATACTTATAATCAATTAGGGGACTATCTCCATCCTTACTCCTTTTGGAAGGGCACATATTTTGTCCCATCCTTTCCTTGTTTGTATACCACAACTCTAAATAGCCATCTGTTGAGTGAAGTATCTTCTGTATTCAGTGCAAGAATAAACCAATAATATGATTTGCTTTTGCATCAACAAGAACTACTATCCCATTAGGGACCATGTGGTAGCCCCATGCATTTATACTTTGCCACCTTGATCTGCAGAGAAAAGACCAAGCAGATTTTGAGGCTGGTGTGAAATGAGGGACAAGGGGAGCTAAGTAAAAATCTGCCTCCTGAAGACAGAAAGGGGACCTTTACTGTGGGTAAAACTGTGAACAGTACTTATGTGGGGTTGTGTAAAAGGCAGAGTTACGAACGCTGGTGTCTCAGTTTTACTTCGTGATACTAATGGAAATTTCTTCATAACATTAAAATACATGAAACTTTAAAGTGTGTGTGTGTGTATGTATATAGATATATCTATATGTCTATACATATATATATAAAATAGGCAGGCCTTTGCACATGAATGTGCTGTGTATTCCTGTTCCCCACTCCTGTTATTCACTGAGATATCTTGAACGCTTTCGCAACAAATGTTTGCATCCCTTTTTCAGACATATAAAACAGGAGAACACACTTGGGGGAAAGAGGAATTTCTTCAGACTCCCCTAATGTTTCACAGATTGGATTTCTGTGGCTTTTTCCTAACTTCCTTTTTTTTCTGGGAAACAAGGTACCAAGTAAATGGGATGTTTTAACTCTGAATTTATCTGACATGAATCTAACCTGCATGGCAAATTGTTAACATCTAATAGGAGTTTGCTTCAAGCTGGTTTATGTCAGTTCTACTATACTGAGGCAGGAGGGGCAATGTGACATTAATATTGCAATGGTTTAGGTCCCCTCCTTGGACGGGATCAGATTAAGTTCACTGCATAATTCATGGTTGTATGTTCAATGATTGCCATTTAAGAGTGGATCTTTTGGTTCACCTCCACCTCGGTTTGTTATAACAAACAAGTCATATTTGCTTTTGAATTGCAAGGGAAAATTGGATGAAGAGGAATGCAGAAATGCTTTCTGGGGACCTTTTATTCTTTAAAAGGAAACTTGAAATCAGAGTTTTGATTGCTTGAGTGCTGTTTACCATTTAATCTATCTTGATAGAGTAGTAATTTAAGAGTTCTCAACATCTTGCTTCAGACGCTTAACAACTTTTAGTATTTGGGTCCCAGCTGAACATTTTAACTCATGCAAAGGGGACATGAAAACTATGACCTACCTCTGAAAACATCTTTTTAAATCAGAAAAATGTGCACTGTATGACTGGAAGAAGAATTTTGTAAGTATCAAAATGGGAATTACGAATCAAAGCCCACAGGCTCCAGTTTCCTCTAAATGAATAAGCAATTGCACGCGACAGGATGTACATCAGCTGGCCAGTGTTTGTAAAATTTGGGTGCAGTGTTGTGCCCAAATGTAACATATAGTGTGCATATATTGGATGATAAATACAGTCCATGGACTTACTAAACTTATAAAATATTTTATTGGAGAGGAAAAAACTACACGAAAATTTAAGAAACAATGTTTAAAAAATTGCTTTAGAAATAAGCAAATTGTTCTCTTGGGAGGACTGTTGAGGAAAATTGTGAAGTAATTTCCATGTATA
Source organism: Anarhynchus alexandrinus (assembly GCA_008711295.1). NCBI lineage: Eukaryota > Metazoa > Chordata > Aves > Charadriiformes > Charadriidae > Anarhynchus > Anarhynchus alexandrinus. Next base: position 2,230,269 of record VUYV01000151.1, read on the forward strand.
GTAAAACCTTATGCACATGTCTTTTCCCTCCTCCCAGCAGTGCTTCAGATTCAAGTTACTTATCCAGCTTTTCCCTCCATTTCCATTCTGCCTCTCACCTCTTACTAGTTATTGAGAAAAGAGCACTGTTAATGCAAACTTTTAAATGCAGATCTTGGCTCCAGGTAAAAAAGCTGAGGAATAAGCAGGAGGGTTAGACTAGATGATCTCAAGAGGTCTCTTCCAACCTAAATGATTCTGTGGTTCTCTGACAAATCCAAACACTCTTCTTGCTTGGAGGTAGAATACATTTCCACAACCCATTGAGCTGTAGGAATGCATACCTTATTCATCATCACCTTCCCTGTTCCCACAAACATTCGCCACGGTGCTTTCTCCTTTAAAAATGGGCAGTGTCTACCTAGTTCTTAACCTAACGTGTTGTTAAAAAACTAATAATGTAAAAAATAAGAGTATTAAAGGATTATTAATATCCAAATAAATAGTGGTTTCAGTTATTGATTTCAACTATTGATTAAGAAACAGACGCAGCCAAAAGTTACTGACCTGCAGAATTCAGGACTATGGATACTGTTTTGTTTCCTTTCTTGCACAAATTTTTTGGTACTTGACTTCAACCTTCAACATCTAACAAAATTATTCTTAAGAGAAAAAGTATGTTTGAGATTATTATATTACATATCAACCAAGCTACAGTTGATTGTATTTAGTCATCTTTCAGTATACCTTCTCTGAAGGTGTATGCAGCTGATGGTTTTGATGTGGATTTGACACAATTGCTATAAGGGGTCATAATCTACAGATCTCATACTTCTCTATTGCCTTATAAGTGCTGATATTCTATTATTACTTAGTAGTTTCTTTTGGCATCTTTTTTTTTTTAAAATTTACTTCATAGAGTGGGCATATATTCTTAAGAATATTATCTTCAGATTCTGAGAACTTTTTGGAAACCTAATATGTCCACAGTTGCAAAGATATTACCTATTAAAAATCTACTTTTCACAACAGTTGCAGAGAAGGAAACTGATAAACAAGACACAGTAATGTTAGTTATGTAGAAATGACAGTCATTACACAGATTTCATCAGTGAAGAGTATCTCTAAGTGTAATTACTCATGAAAAAATAATGATAATTATATATATAAAAGAGGTGTTATAACTAGAGCGTGTATAAGTATATACTTTACAACCTAAGAGTCTTCTAGTTCATTTTAGGGCAATACAGAAAATATGTCACCACTACTGCTTTGAGCCTAGTTTACCTGGAAGAGGGATATATGACCAGTTTAAATACCGCAAACCTATTGCATGTCACCAGCATAGTTCCATGTACTTGAAGTTTTAATGGTATAGAAAGAGATTATATTTCTATCACACAAAAAATTGGGAAGCTGCATCCAACAACATGTCCATAACTTTGACATCTTGTAGGCATTGAAATACGAAGAAATTCCAAGCTTCAGGGCGCTCAGTCATTACTCTTTCTTCCTACTCCAAAGGCTGCAGGCATTCAGATTTGAGTCTATGGTTCCATATTTATTTCCTCATAAGCTTTATCAACTTCCGTGGTCACCAAATGATAAAAAATGTCATGTATTTTGAAGAGAAATTAAGAATAGTCTGGTGCCCCCAAAATATATGAAAGTTATTAATTTTTAACTTCATTTTTCTTCCAGAGAAAGTCAGAAAATCTGTAACATATTCTGATTGGTTGAGCTGGCATGATTTCAGATTAAGTCCACTGAAATCAAGTGAAGTTTCTGTGAATTTTCAACATAGAACGTCTTCAGGGAAGATCCTCATAGAAATCAGCAGAGATACACCATTTTGTATCAGCTGAAGATCTAGTCTAGTGTCTGCTTGTGCAACAGGACAGTTAAAAAACTGGTTGCATATATATGTAATATAGGGAGGTATACATTTAATGTCAGACACTCACATTCCTATTATTGTTGGAATAACAAAATCCACAGTGGGGAATTCTGTCTAAATAAATACCCTGTTGTTGAATACAAGCCAGTTAGCAGATTGACTACAAAGATGCCATCAATTTGAATCAAGAGGGTGCTTTTACAAGTTGCAAATGTCTTTTGACTTTTTTCTGACTCATTAAAGCTTTTATGAATCTTGCCAGATGTTTAAGGCCTCAGGGAAAGTCAAATGTACACGGAAAGATGACAAAAGAAAAATGGGCAGATAGAAATACTGAGAATTATGCTGCATTTTTGATTCTAACATAACAGGCCTGCTCTGGAATCAGCCTTTTCTTTCTTTGCAGACATAATTTCTTGTAGTACTTTCATTCTTTTATAAAATAGAGCCCTGTGTTTTCTGACATTCAAAAAAACTTCTGGTTTGCCATAACGCTGCATACTTCTCAGTTGGCATTTTAGCTCCAAATTATAGGTCTTCTTACACATTCTGTGAGTCCGTTTTAACCACTGTAGATATGGAAGCTTAATAAACACGCATTGGAAATTTGGTAATCTTGATTTTTTCCCATGTATCCAACAATATTTATTAAGCATTATCCCTTAAAAAAGTGATCTAAACATCCTTTATCGCAGAGTTTTCCTGAAGATCCTTTGAAATGTATATAATTGCTATGTTCACTATGTATTACTACAGCAGCACTACAGTAGCAATCATATACACAATGCAATACTCAACTTTTCACAGTGCATTTAATTCTGTGACTGCCATAAAACATAAAACATTCCTACTAAGCTTGAAATGAAAAATCAGTTGGCAGTGCTGGGCCTATGTTAGGAATAGTGGTCTGATTTTTTGTAGACAGACTGTATTTGCAAATCAATTAATCTTAGCAATGTTGCCACAATAGAGAGGCATATCCCAGGCTCAGAGAAATGCGGGTGGTAATGCAGGCTGCAGCCTAGAATAACACCAGGAAGGTGCTGGATGCCAAGGAGATACGGGCTCATGCTAAGGCTGTGGCAATGAATCTCCCTTCCTACGGTTCAAGAGCAGAGAGCCAAAATACTCTGGCTCCAGACTCCAGTAGAATTCAACATTTCCTCTTAAATGATCCATAAAGAGCCAGGAAAATTCTCACCAGCACAAGCCAAAAAGAATTGGATGAATTAAAGGATAAAGCAAAAGAGGTTCTGCAGTGGTATAGTGGATATTAATACTTACATGCTAGGGACAGTTTTGCATTTACTACAGTAGCTCGATTACTTTCCATCAGCTAAATCCCGTCAGAATTGTAATAAAACCTTGTAGTCAAAGAAAAGGAGTTTAATATCACATGTCTGTTGCAGCTGACAAAAACCTACATTAGAGCAGCTCCTTCCAGTGACGAGGAATAGGATTAGGCACCAGCAGAAAATGTGTCCCTAAAGACCATCTATAAGACCACAGCTCTGTAGCGATGAATGCTTAATTCCAACAAGATAGATTACAGTAAATAATTAACACTTAACAATACAAGGTCATAGAAATGTAATAATTACACTCAATTTCTTAGTAGTCATTCTCCTTGTGCCAAAAATTTCTGAAGGCCAACACGGGTCATACTGAACATACATGCCAAATATCAAACAACCTTCTATCTGCTTTTTGCATAAGAAATTTTCTGTTAGGTTTTTATGTGCCTCTTTCTATATCCTTCTTTAATCAGGTCTTCTGAGGTAATTCTATTTACTAAAAAAGATATTTCAAGTAAACCACCCAATGACATGGACAACATGGGGTAGAAAATAGGGAATTAAAGTGAAATGATGGTCATCCTAACCAGTCAGTGTAAAAAGAGAAGGCAACTGGTCATATAATTTGATGCATATGTACAACACTCTTAACAAAAGGAACTAAAAGTATTAGAACTGAATACTAGATAATTAGTCTTACAACTATTGGAAAATCTTGGCATAATAATATAAGTTGTGATTGGAACTATTAAAAGCAAAACTTTTGATTGTTGAGAAAAAAAAAATAAAAAGGTCATATGGTAAAAATAGTTACACAGACAGACTGGGAGAGACGTAATTATAGTCCCACTATTGTCTGTGTGTGAATACTTTATGGCATTAATTACTGAACATATGTAAATGTATTTTTACGACTACTTTAATTGAGTGCATTAAAACCAAACCCACTATACAGCATTTATGTGCTATTTTTGGCCTGAAATCTTATCTAAGGCGGTTTCTAAACGCTTTATTTATTTATTTATTTGGGGGGTTAAATGTTTGGGTGGAGGTCTTGCAAAGTTTTTCAACTTCAAAGCTGCATTTGCACGCACTCTTTTGCCTTTGGACTCAGCCATCTCATCAGCTACTGCTTGTCAAATTGAATGCATTCATTTCTTCTCTAGTTTCTCCTCTCCCTCTATTCCCTCACTCTAATACGCCTGAGTGAAATTTTAAGCTGTAATGCTAAACGCAACAGAGTTTCCAGGTCTGGAAGTGCAAAGACTGCAATGGCTTTATGCCCCTTTTGTCCCTTTCTGTTCCAGGGAAATTTCCAGAGGAAACAGTAACTCCAGCTTCAATTTAAGCAGTGCTGAGGGCCCTGTAGCAGTCTCCTTAGGCTTTCCTTATTACAGCCACTCCTGCGTCACTGGCAGAGCAGTTTTTTTGGCAGTTCAGTCACAGTATCCAGGTTTCCTTTAATCTGCCCTGTTCTTTTTTTTTTTTTTTTTTTTTTTTTTTTTTTGAGAGGATGGAGATGCTCTCATTCTTTAGCATCTCACTCTTTTTCCTAGACTAAAATTATAATTTATGTCAGGGGATACGTTTTACTACACTGCTGTATTTTGCCTCACATAAAGGGGCCACTGGACGCACTATCGATAAAAAGCAGCAGTAAGGAAATGCCTCGCTCCTACAGAGGTGGACCAGATTTTGAGCCCCTACTTAGATTTGCTTCAGGTTTATTTTGACTTTGGGGTTTTCCAGAGTCAAACAAAACAGAAATTGTGTTAGAAAGATGCCGAGATTAGCTCTTAGTTTTTCAGTTTTATATGAGATGGTTTTGGAGCCATTCAAATTCCACATCCCACTGTCCCCTTGCCCCCTCCAGGCCTGGTGCCCTTACGCCCCGTGTCGTGAGGTTCCCTCTGCCTAGTGATAACTTGAACTGCTCCCTCTGAGTCAAACATTCATTTGGGATGGAAAAGAGCAGGGTATCCCCAGCTTTACTGGAGCTAAATTCAACTTCTGGTCACAGCAAAGGAATTTCTAAAAGAAAGTCTGGGGAGATCTATGTAGCCTGATAGCTATTTACATGCATAGCTAACTCTCTTCATTTGCAGATCACTCATGTAAGCATCTTATCAAGCGCTGCACTCTTATCGAATTGTAAGGGTGCATGTTTAAACAAGTTGGTAAAGAAGGAATTTGCTGAGGGACGGGCTCCTCTTCAGGAGTCCAAGGAATCATTCTTTTTTTAACAGGGACGAAGGAAAACTTTTTAGGGTCAAGCAGAAGTCAGAACTGCCTGACAACTGCCCTGCATGCTTTCAAAATTACATATGCTACTGGTGTGGTATAAATAGGTTTCAGTTGCATAAAATATCAGAAAAAAATATGTGTGAACTAATTTGGGGAACAAAACGGATTTTCTTCTCTGAAGTTGTATGTTATTTTCTTGTTTTGTTGTACAACCATGTGATGTTTGTGTATGCAACTACACACAGTAATAGTGCTTAGTTTTTTCTTTTGCTAAATATATTTGCCTGAATACTGAAGGAGCACACTTTGGTGTTTTCCATTTAATGTCTAGTGTGATCTGTACTTTCACTTTATTTAGCATTTTATGCATTTGGATAATCTACATTAGGCAAAAGAGCATTCCAAATACACCAAAAATTTCATGCCTAGCTCATTAAAAATTAATTTATCATAATATGTCATCCACATAGCTGCTGCTACTTTCTATTCCTCTTGTGAGAACAGCTTCAGGTTGGAGGCCTTTTGCTCTTGATGCTCAGAAAAATGTGGATTCTCTGTCCCAGAGACTACATTTAAATATATATGAAAGACAAATGTGTTAATTATTATTTTACATATGAGAAATTGAGCCAGAAAGGAATTAAGACACTTGTCTAGCATCACAGAAGGAATAATGATAACTTGCCCTTTGATGAAAGCATAAGGAAGAAACGGTGAGAAGAACTCTAAAACCAGTCAAAAAAGTGAACTTCTCCAGTTTCTAGTTTCTCAAAGCCAATTTGGGTTTTCCACTCTTCCACCCATTTCTTTTAAAAAGCAGATGTGAATTGGCAGAGATAGTTGAATTACCACGAAGTTCTGTAAGTACTGTGGTCTACAATAGCCTACCAACAATTTTGGGATTGCAAAGTATCATTCTTCTATTCTTCTAGAGTAGCCACAGCAAACAAAGGATTTCTGTGATCTTTTTTTTTTCCTCTTTCACTTGAGCTGATTGACAGAAAAAATTCTGGTTTATGAAAAGTTTGCCATCAAAAAGGCATACAAAGCCAAAAATTTAAACAGTACATTATTTTGAAACAAAGACACCAATATCTAGCATAGTAAGCACTTTTGTATTAGGAACATCTTGTGAAAAATGAGCTAGTCCTGAAGAAGTGTTCCTGCAAGCTAGTTTTGGCAATAAGCATATATACTTCATCTCATTTGAAGGTTACTTTGGTTTCCAAAATGGAATTCCTAGATTTATTGCAAAATAATCTGGAACAAATCTCTAAATACTATGACAAGGTAATTTTTAACAAAATGAAATGTTACTTTACTATTCATCCATTGCTATGCATGAGGCTTCTGTCTGTCTATTAAAGCTGTTCTAAGAACAAACAGCTTCTAGGCAAATCCTTCTGTTGACTTCTAATTTCCTAGTACTGTACACTTTAAAACACTGTTTATGTCAGAATCCAAGGGACTGATTCCCGGTTTAGTTACACTAACATAAAGCATACTTTTGAAAGATTCTGTAATTGCCATTGGTAATAATGTTGGATTTTTTGTTTTGGAAAAGATTTGATTCTTGGAATTTTTTTCTTGATCCAAGGAAGACTTTAAAAAAAATGTTTTAAAATTCTAAAAACTAGTTGATTTTTCACTTATAATAGATATTTCTATTGTAATATATCTTAATAGATATCACCTTCCTAGCCAATAGCTATAAGAGAACAAACAGTGAAGTTTTTTGGTTGACTTTCCAGAGGCCCTGGAACTTGAGGATTGCAGAAGGCTCTGCTGCAAAAATTGCCCAGCTTTGCTTTAGGGATTTTGAACCACAGGTATTATTTAACCTTTACACCCAATATGTATCCTGCTGTGTTACAAATATAATCACAGATGTTTTCGGTGGGATTCCTGTTCCCAAGAAGAGCTAGTGTTCAGTGCCTGACCTGGATTCAGAGGGCTCAGTGCTCTCGTTCCTAGATGTAGGTGCCCATAGTCAGCTTTGTCATATGCAAACTAAATACAGTTTACCAGCAAACTGATAGCTCGACTTCCTCTTCATCCACCTCCTGAAGCCCGATTATTGCAGATAGCATGTTTAACTAATTTCCTGTCAGTTTGAGTTTAATTGCCTTAACTATCATTTCCTGTGATGCAGTGTTATTGTAACATGCCCACCTAGTTAACAAGGATGATGTGAAGCACGGTTTTTGTATTGTCAGTGATGTGCTACTGAAAAATAACCGGAACACATGCTTTAGCAGGTGTGTTAGTCTTGGCGATTCTTCCAAGCTGGATTTCCTGGTGCCTTTTGCTGTTCCCATATCTCATCTCATCTCATCTCCCGTCCTGGATGTGCAGGGTAAGAAAGGGCAATCCTTTCAGGGAGGAGTATGCCTGTATTGACCTTTAGGAGGCTTAGTAAATGAAAAAGGACATATGAAATTGAACGAGATGGATTTATAGTGTTTCTGGCAGTACAGGTTAAACAAATACTGAACAAACTCAAAACAGAGCTGTCCAAACTGCACAGTTTAACACTTCAGCCCTGTAGAATGACTCATGGGAGACTGGTAGAGGGGTATTTACTTATTCTGGTTTGAAATATGAATCATGCCAAGTGATACTGAAGATTGAAAGGCTGGTTAAGTGTGCTTGTAATGAGCCTCCCTTTGCAAGTCCAGGTCAGCCTCCATGCTTTGACACTGACATTCAGCCTGTCAGATGTCACCATTTCACATCATTAGTTGACAACGTTGCCTTCAGCAAAACAGAGGTACAGGAAAAAGAGTAGGGATCTCTCCAAGTCTTTGCTTTTGCTGAAACAAAGTTAAAAAGGTATCTCTGTACTTAGCCAGGGCAAGGAGGCTGCACTTAATTGTCTGCTTGACTAGAGTTTAGAATATGGGTTTGGGTCAAAATAAGTATAATAGTGGGTTTGTGCTCTAGGAAATTAATATTTTGTGAGTTATCAACCCAAAATCTACTTTTAAAAAGAGATATACCTCAAAACAAGCTGTTTTCAGAGCATTTCTAACATACTTGGCAACATTAACCTAAATTTGGACTCAGGCATTTTTTCAAGTTTGGATACAACTTCAAATCATGACTATAAAAGTTTAGGGACTGAGGATTTCTTTCACTCGTGAACCTTGTAAAGTAATTTTAGGCAGCAGAATATAACTTCCCAAATGGAAAATTAGTCACAATACTTGGAATAATGGCTTTATTATTGAATAATATTCATAAATCTTTACTGTGCCCATGAGGTGGCTTTATTGTTGTCCCAGAAAGATAAACCAAATTAAATTCCCTAATGTAACAGAAATCCGTAATCTCATATATTCTTACAGATGTGAGCTCTCAGGAATAAAGGAGAAAACAAACAAACTTTGGCTAAATAAACGAGCGCATACAATGTACAAGTGCAAACAGACTATTTCTTAACGATGAAACGCTTCAGGGCATGAAACTCTTGCTTTTATTACTCTAGATCCCAGAAGAACAAAACTGTTTACATATTATTATGCTGATGCTATCAAACTAATCACATGTGCTCACCCTGTCGTGCCAATGACAAACTTATCTTAAGGTCAAAAGCAGAATTTCTTGCAGAAGAGCCACATTAGTGTTTGGGCTTTCCTTTCTTCCGTTTCATCCCCTTGGCAAGCTGTAATTTCATGTCCCATGGTAGGAAGCATCTCTGGCTTTTGATATAATTTCAATTTCAGTCATTCAAACACACTGAAGTCGGTATATTTTGTACATTCACATTTGTGAGCCCTGGCTTTAAGCTATGACTTGAATAGACCTGTAGGAGAGATGGTACGTTAGCAAGTACCAAACCCAAGAGAGCATCTGCAAGATGTTACATCTGAGAGAGACATCCAAGTCACATTTTTACTCTACCTTTCTTCAGAATGGGTTAGGATGATAATTTAGTGACAACGCATCCATCTGCACCACTTAATAATCAGGGACTCCAGCAGGGAGAGCAGACAGAGTATTCCAGATATTCCCGCAGCCCTCTTAGTCTCTGGTTAAAATAGAAAAGAAGATCAACATGCAAATTTGTAATTTTCGGAAATCCCTGGCTCAATGTCCTGGAAATCTGTCAAAGGACACTGGCATTGCAATGTTTTCAAAAGTATTTTATTTGGTTTGCAAATTTTCAGGTCTTCAAAAAAAATTGGTTTGGTTTTATATAGTGGCAGATTCTTATTTAGTTGCCAGCTACCCAACAACTGAAGTTCTATCATTTACTGTAGGGGTATGCTGTGAAATTGCTTTAAAGAAGAAGATTAAATGGTTAGGTTAGTGTTGTGTTTCTCATTGATTCCCTGTCCACTCTTGTTTTTTTTGCCATGCTGTTGTGCTATATACTACAAAGGAGATGTTCATTATTTTCCTGTTTCCCATTTATTAACAATAAGTTTGATCAAAGCAATACTATGGTCAACTCATTTTCTGAAGTTTTTTCTCTTTTCATATCAAGTGGGTTATAAGAATGACTAAGCTTTTGTATTGTTTTCCTTTATTTTCAAGAGGACATGAATTACAGCTCTTCAGCTACCTAAAAGAAATCAAATATTTCTGACCTTGCTGGAGAGATATAGATAGGATTGTTAAATTTATTTTTAACATTCTGCTAAAAAGCTGGAGTTGCTTGCTGGAACTTCCAGCAAATAAGGTACATAGCAAAGGATAATCAGCAAATCAACTGACTGAGATTTATATCCTACTAAAGATTGATGCTTTTATGGTAACATCCAAACATTTTGTTGACAGTGTTCTAGTCCTGCATTAATCTCCAAAGCCATTGGTTGGCCTTTAAAACCAAGTCCAATGAAAAAGTAAGGTATAATCCTTTGGACAGAGCCTATCTGATGAGGCAGTTCAATAATGGATTATTGGATAAGTCTATAATTAAATGCCGGCCTTCAAGAAATTGTTTTTCTTGTTTTTATGCTTCAAGCACTCTGAAACATAACCCAGCAATGAGTAACACATAAGTCTCATAATATACCTGTAATCCTGCTGGGGTAACCTTATCTGCTGCTGTATTAAACACAGAATGTTCTCCGCTTATAGGGTCTTAGTATAAAGGTGTATAATAAGTTTTAAATGGCAGTCAAGTCCTTTCTCCCAGCTGGTCATGGTTGCACTTCAAGAATTATGAATCCTTTCTATCAAAATTCTTCAATCTAATGGTTTTGCTGATTTAGCAGTACTCAGCTATTGCAGAATTATTGGCTGCATTGTAATTCATGAATCCGTTGCTATCTGAATCACATGGGAATGTGCAATGCATCAGCAGCGGATACAAATGGAAGGAAAGCAGCAGGCGGAGACCAGGCCAATTTTATAATTAGAGATCTGGCTTTGGACTCAAAATCTGGATAACAGTTAAAAACTTCCTATGCAATCTTGAGCATATCACCTAATGTGATGTTTATCTCATCAGGTCCTAGCAAACAAAAAGTTGTCTGAGCTAATTAATTAGACTCTTTATATAATAGAGAGAGAGCAGTATCTCCAGGACACAATCCATCTCACCTAATTTAGATCCCTCATTCAGTCTCCCAGTTAACAGTTTTTTGAGGCCAGCCTCTTGTCCCAGGTTTTGTTACCTGAGCAAAATTAAAATTCACCAGTGGCAAAAATAACTTAGAAATTTCACAGCTTGTCAGCAGAGAGTCTCAAAATAAATTTGCTGATCTTTTTCTTTCTCTTCTTTTTTTTATCCTGCCACTACATCGACAAGGAACATCTGCATTCAGATCACAGCAGAATTTGTGGGAAGGATAAGAAGGACACCATCTCTGGATAGTACTTTGGAGACAGGACCACCTGGTCACACCAACTGTTGCTCAGCATGTTTTGCCGAGAGCCCTTTCATTTATTCTCCTCCCTTCCTTCATTCCATTCTTCACAGCCTTATCTCAAGCTGAGAAATGGTAGTCCCAAAGCAGAGGGGGAGGAAAGAGTGTATAGACTTTAACTCACAAAGAAATACTACCGATGAAGAAGAGTGTTGCTTCATGTTTTGCAGCTCAGCTCCTCTCAGCTTCTGTCAGCCACTCCCACAAGTTTGGCAGTGGTGGTGATGAGCAGCAGAGAAAAACAGTGAGAAGTAGGACAGTGGCTGAAATAACTCACTGAGGCTCCAGGTAGACTCTAAGCTTGTTTGCACATTTTGTTTCCCTTAATTTCTGTTAAAGTAGATATTGTATTAAACACATTGACTCGCATTTTGTCTTCTTTCCTTTCAAAATGGTTACTTTAACGTATTTTAGTTGACAAAAAAACCCAAAACCTTTTACTTTTGTAATGACTGCTGCTCAAATATTATGAGTGAACCCAACAAGAGTTACAGTAGGATATTTATGCTACAGATAAAAGTAATGTTGTCTTGCCACAAGGTTAGTTTTAACAAGTTTAGAGAAGTTGAGCTATGAGCCTTTCACCCGAATCTTTCAATTCTGGAACAACAAAGACATTGCAGCTCGGAACAAAAATCCTTAAATTCCCATGAAACAAAACAATTTGAACTGGAATCACATAAACATTTCATTTTAACAGTGACATTTTTCTTACATCCTTCAGACTTTTATTTTTTGTATCTGTAAGTTTCAGGTACATTTATTATGCTACAAATTCTTAACAATATAGAATATGTAATCAAGTTAACTAAATTCACTGTCATTATCAAACCTTTGTCACTGACAGTGACATATCTTGCAAAGTTTTCTCAACGTGATTGAAAAATACTCTTATGTATTTTCAACCAGTTTTAATTAGTTGCTCTAAACAAGAAAAATCATCCTACAGGCAAGGCTTTGGAGGGACACTTTGGAGATTGGTATTCAGTTTGAAAACAGCACTAATGGCTTTTCTGTGGTCTTCAGGAAAATTGTTTATTTATCCTGTGGTTCACTTCCTCTTCTTTAAAGTAGGATCTATGTTAATCAGTGGATACTCAAGTATATTAGTTAGATGCTCAAGCTAAACAAGCTAAATTTCAATTTGAAATTTTCAAACTTAGATGGTCTGATGACACTCTTCACATACAACTATATAGATAAAGAAATAAATAGTTCAAATAAGTCGCATGAAAATGTAGCATTTCACCTTTGGCCAGCACTCCAGTCCAATCATTAGTGACTGAAAATTGCTCCCATCTGTAGGCTGAGCAGTACAATTTTTTGGTGGTCTTAGCCTATTTCTTAATGGACAGATGTCTATATCATTAAAAACCCCTTCACAATTAGTACTAATTGACACCAGTGGTGGGAAGATTGGAAAATGACATGGGCTGTGAGACCGGCTTTCCTCTAAACTGTACAGGTGAATTCACTACAACAGCATGAAAAGTAAATAGGGGGCACCTGAGGAATTTTCCTTCGCTGTGCACCTGTTAGATTAATGACAGACTTCAGACCGCAGCACAAACAAATCGAGTATTTTTAAATAATTAAATACATCAGAAAAACAATTATTCAGATTTCAGTGAAACATCCAGTTCACTTTCACAGAATTCTTGAATCTCTCCATTCTTTCAGGAGGGAATTATTTCTTTCTGTTAGATAAGTAATGCAATTTAGCATGTGTTTTCCTCCTGAGAAGGAGGAGATTATTTTTCATTATTCATTATTTGTTTTTGAGAATTGTTTCTATTATTGTGCCATCTTCCATGCTTCATGTGAACTTTCTGGAAAACACAATGCTATTCATGTATAAGAGCTGGCTCAGTCTTTTTATTTGATTGACTTTTTATGTCATGGTACTTGGAGGAGATTAAAATAGTTCTATGGTTAATATTAATAAGGGTCATCCATTTACAGTTTGCTTTGGAAAATGACATTCAGCCACTTTCTTCCCTTGATGCGTTGATACTCAGAGAAGGCAAACAACTTCAAAGAATGTCAAGGAAATAAATCATGTCTATATATAAATATTTATAGCAACAAATGTATCCTCCCAGACCACTGAAGGACGGCCTTATTATCAAGATAGTTTATGCTGAGAATTATTGGCATTAGACAGTAATTTTTCTGAGACATATTTGGGCAGGATTAAATAGGTTCATTTTAACTAACACCATACCATGTAAATTAAAACAAAAACTTTTCCAGTAAGCCTTAAGAGCTATGGACCTGTCTTTAGACACAACATTTCTATGCATTGCAGAGACAGAACCAAGCAGTTAGTGAGTTAGGTTGGTAGGCTTTTATACACATTTTATACTGGTGTAAATATAGACTGTTGAGTAATTAAAGATGTATGTTGTTAAATTAAATATAATTTAAAAAAAAAAAAGAATAGGAAAGAATGAGCGAACTCATGGTCAGAGCGATCTGTTCCATTGCTACCATGCCTACTGACTTTATCTTTGGACAAATCGTTTAAAATCGTTGCTCATTGATTTTTTTCTCAAAGAAGATGTAAAACTCAAGAAGCACATGTGTGAACCTGAGAATAAAGAGACTAAGTAGTATGAACATCAGTGTTCATTTTTTTGAATATATTTCTTCCTCTCACTGTACATCCACTGGTGCCTTTGCTGGAGACTGTCCAGAGTCCTCCAGCAGTGGTGATGCAGATGTTACAGCTACACAAGGGTGCTCAGGTGTAGCTGTTATATTTAAGAAAGGAAGAGAAGTATTTTAGATTACTGTTTGTATTCATTAAATATGTTAACACTTGACTTATTTTTGAAGTTTTCACTTCACCCGGAAAATAGACTTGTAATCTATTATTTGTTTTGAAAAAAGAGACAACGTGTTGCTTTCCTTTTCAGTCCTTTCTATTATAATAGACAGGATTGCAGAAACAATATAGTATCTACAGTATCCAACTATAACATATCACCTGGGTGCTCCTACAAGGATTTACTTTTGGGTATTGACTTTGGTCTTCAAAGCATTAAGTAATTTGGGCCTGCCCTAGGCATTACCTCACTTCCTGTGCTTTTGGTAAAAGGGGAGGTAAGGTTTAGATTCCTACACTTCCATGGTTTGTCTGAAGTTGGGTCCTCTTTATAATCCAAATTTATCACTCATGGACACGAATCATGTTTTGACTAATTGCAAAGTAAGAGCAGAACATGGCTAGAATGATAGACTATGGTTTCAGTTGAACAGTGTACTCTGAATATAAGGAAAAAACTAGCCTGGACTTAAACTTGCACAGGATACAAAGTTTTATTCAATATACTTTAAACTGGTTTGAATTGTTAAAAATGGTTACCATAACTGCAATCAATTCTGATTTGTGCTTTGGTGGTATGAAATGAGGAATCAAGTTGATGCTACCAAAATTCAAATAGATTATATTTTTAACAATTAATTGAAAGGAAAATTCAGGAAATGAAAATCCAAAGAATCATCATGGAAGTTGCTTAGAGAACATATGGGATTCTTATGGATCTCAAAACAAATATGTATGAATGCATTGAAAAGAAGTACAAAAGGATAAAAAAGCTAAATTATGTGGGCAAGAATGAGAGGTTACATACTGAGAGGTTTAAATGAGAGGTTACATATTGAGAGGTTTAAACACTAAAAAGTCAGGACAAATGGTGCTAACGTAAAGGAATGTAAGGTTTGAAAGGTAAGATATAAAAGAGTAAGAAAAAAGATTGGAGGCATAAAGACAAAAAAATCCTCTTTTGAATTATCCTGACAGATCAGAAGTATTACAGAGCAAGCCAGTGGGTCCGCTGGTCCTTCGGAGTACAGAGAAACCAGTCAAAAAGCACAGGATTGCAGGGAAGATAAATGGTTTCTTTGCATCTGTCTTCACCACAGTGGGTGCTGGAAAGATGTCTACATCATAGCTACTCTTTACAGTTAATTTGATACAGAGGTATCAAAAAGAGGGGAAGCAAAGCAAGAATTGAACTAGTTAAGGTTCAATTAGGGGCTGCGATACAAAAGGCGGTACTATAGTAATGTACTGTGATTGACACCAGTCCTGCTGGTCACTGTCCGAGGACACTGTTTTCAAGACTCTACTGTCTATTACAATGGTGATTTAGATAACAACATCTGAACTTGTTGTTTTAGGTGGGAAAAAGCAAGTGATGTATCACTCAGTATTACAGAGCATCCAAATGCATAGATGGACACAATGAAAATAAAGGAGCTTCTTCTCTGCCATTGCCTGGTCTCCAAGGTGTGTCCTCCCAAAGTCATCCTGCATGCAGTTAGTCATCTATAGGAAACTCTAGCTTAGAATACTAACTGTTCTAGGTTCCCTCTATAGGCGATGCTGATAGAGAGGCAGAATATGACTCCATTCACTTGTTTTCTGAATCACCTCCTGGAAGTGTTTTATTTAGAAATTCCTACTTTAAATCTTCTTCAGAATCACAGTAAAATCTTTTTTTCACTTTGATGATATCTTTGGTCCTGAGAAATTGTTTCAACCAGTCTAGTAATAAAAAAAAAAAAAAAAAGTAGAAATAAAACAACTATGGCTTCTGAAAGGAGACTGAGCTTTTAAAAGTTAAACAGTATGGAAAACCATCAACATGATACTTTTGGCTTTCAAAAGTGTTTTTTCATGAAGTGTTGTAGACAGCGGCTACGTTTTATCCCTACAAAGTAGGAGGCTAAAGCCTGGAATAAATTAAAGTTTGTTTATAAGGTAAGAAACTAAGAGAAAAATGGCATTTTCAAGTGGCACAATTCCTTTCATTTTGTTTTCCAAATAAAGACTTCCATAATGATTCCAAGGACCTCTTAATATGTTTCTCTCAATACTGTTTGCTGGTTAATTTTATTAAAGAGTAGGGAAAATGTCATGACAAGTGATGTTTTATTTTGGAAGATGATATTCAAAACTGGCAAAAGATGATGTAAATGATCCAAATGTTGTAAGATTCATTATTGCTCAGTAGAAGTCCCTATTGAACTACTTCTTTCATAATCTGTAGTGAAACTAATTTTAACAAGTTCTGCAAGCTTCCTTTAAATAATGTCAGGAAAGCTGTCACCATTCTATGGACAAATAGCAAGAGTCTCTATGTTTATGCAAATTCTTTATAATTTAATTAAAGTTAATTACCTATAAGTGTATGCTATTTTTTTACGCGCTGATGTAAGTAAATGTTGAGTTTAATTAAACCATAACCAAACCATAACAACAATGCTAAACCATAATAACAAATATATAAATTTGCCAAATCTAGAGAAAACTGACGGTTGAATTAGAGCTGCTTCTGGTGTTATCTGTCATTTTATTCAATTTTTGCCTGTCTGTCTATGCCTATGCAGGCTTCTTTCAGGGTCCTCATATTTTCAGGCATTTTAATTAGCATTCAGCTGTGTCTCTAATCCACGGTCCAAGCTGCCAGAAACAAGTAGGAACCACACATAGTGGTGAAGGGTTTTTGGGTGCCGTCATCAATATTTTTGTGTCTCTTGTGGAATGAGACACCTGCGAACCTTGTGCGTGGACAGAGTCAGGTCAATTTTCTTGATTTGTAAGGCTGAAAGGAGACAGGGGTAAAGTCTTAGCATTTCACTTTCTGGCTGTTTACCTTCTTCATGTCTTGGCTCTCCCCAAACCAGAAGTACAGAGGATCAGAGCTTGTTCTTTGTAACCCCTTTGAACCCCTGCACACCTGCTTGATACGCACAAGAAAAAGTGTTTATCCATTTGAAATAAGTCAAGGGAAAAATTGCACAGCACTGTCTGGATCTGGCCAAGAAGCAATTGCTTTATTGCTGCAGCATGTGTTGGATCTTTATTTTCTAAACATCCTGCTGGGAGACGTGCAATAAAACCCTTTTTGCAATCGTTTCTCTCTCCATGGCGCTAAGGGTTCCCTGTTCCATCCTGCTCCAAATAACACATGTGAACGCCTTGCCTTTTGTTTTTAAGTTAGGACAGCTCCACAGGGCACATATTAACACACATTAATGAATGGATTATGGGCTTGTCAGAGCTTCCGGTGATGAATTTAGAGCCCATTAAAGACTAGGCATTGATTGCACTGGAGACTGTAGCTCTCTGTTTAATCCCTAGCAGGTGGGCACTGGTGCAAGCTTCACCATCTTGCATCAGCAGTGAACCTCGAACATGACCTCTCCAGAGGGAGAAGGGTAATTCATTTGCTGTGTTTACTTTATCTTCAGCTTCTTTTTAGAGGGAGACTCCTAACTGTGCTGAATTGTTCTAAGCAAGGAGTGGCAGATGTGTGGTGTGGCTCACGTTCTTGAAGGATTCCGTAGCAGTCACTGTATGCTTGACCTTCAGACAGTTTAAAGTCAAGTCCCCATGGCTAAGAAATGAGTATATATTATGAGCTCTGTTAAATTAACTGTAGCTTTCTTGGTGGACTTTCACTCCCAGGGTATATATTAAAATTACACTCCTGCACTATTACTTTAATTTCTGTTAAGCAAAAGAACTGCTCACTTACCACAGTGCTTTTACAAAATAATACCTAATGAAAAAGGTGAAAGCAGACTAAATCAGGACAAATCTGAAATAAAAGCAATGTTTTTCTTAAGGGTTATGCAAACACAGCATAGTTTCTTTGAATCATATTGCAGTCCCACGTCTCCCTTGGATATCATGCTAGTAAGGAGATTTTAAAAAGCAACCAACTGACCAAACAAACAAAAAAATCTCCCAAAAACAAGAGAGAGGAAGAAGCAATTACCTATTTAGTGAAGAAACAAACAAACTGCCTGTACATTGCTGAGGCTTAACTGTGCAACCCAATGTCTCATTTCTTGCCAGACACCTTTCCTAATCACTATCAGTCACTGGAATATATTTTTGCCTTGAGTTTTGTAGGGATAGCTCCACATCTGTCCCAGACAGCTGAAATGGAGTATGGGAAGAGAATGTAGTCCATCACTCTTTAGATAATCTGAAGGATGTGCTGGAAGATGGTGCATTTGCTAGTACCCCAGTGCCGCAGTACATAGATTTTTCACAACCTTGAATGAGGAATGAATGCTTTATTGTTATCCGGCCACTTAATTCATACTTCATTCAACCAAGATTAAAGGAAAGTGTGACTAGAAGAATTTTCTCATAAGAGCCAAAACAGATAATACAGTTACAAAAAGACAAAGGTGGAAATGATAGATATGAAGGACTGCAAAAAAAAAAGTATGCTCAAATTACTTTAATCTTATACTAAGTTGAGATCATAATGCTTTTCTGTCTTTCTCTTTCCCTTATCAAGCTGGTTTGCTCTCCTTTCATGACTAGGTAGTTGCCAATGTTTCATTCCTTATACATACCGTATGCCTCACTCTACAACTTTCAGAGATAATTTCTCCACTGAAGAGACTTCATCAGAGTGCACCTCTTCTTGCAGAACATTAGCTCTCACAGGCTCTCTCCTTTGAAGTCTTCTGGGAGGCCCAGAAAGATTTATCTTCTCTTCTGTAAAAGCTTTCAATTTCCTCATTAACCATGAGGGAGAATTCCCATGTTTCTTAAATAAAAAAAAAAAAAATAAAATAAAAATCATTGCTTTATTTCTGTGAAGTTGAAGGTCTCTTTTTGTTAGATGAAGCACTGTTGTACTTGACCGCTTTATCAATACCTTTGTGATTTAGCAAGGGATAAAAGTATTTTTTCTTTTCTCTTTCCTTCTTTGGGGAGCTGTTGTCATATTTTCACATGGAATGTGTCTCACAATGGACTTCATGTCTGTATCTCTGTGTACCTTAACAAACACAGTTGATATAAAACCCTGAATAGAATACATGTACATAGCTCATTAGCTGGTTCTTGACAGAGGTGAGACAGTGAGATGTGGCAATTCATTTTCCCTCTTGTCATACTGTCAGTTATGCAACTATTAGATGGTTTAGGTGATTTTTTATTTTTTTAACCAAAAAAAGTTGAATCAAGCAAAAATCTAAAGATGTGAGAAGGACCTCTTTATCTGCTTTGATGTATGTATGAAAAGAAATCAAACTGTAACAAGGAGGCATAATGAAATATTGAAATATCACCCCTAAACATAGGTCTTCCTACCCCCTTTTTTTTTCTCCAACCTTTAATTAAAACAGCTAGTTGTTTTAACTTATACTTACTTCTTTTCTGTAAGCCTGTCATCCCCATTTGTTCTTTTTTGCCTCTGTGTTTTCCTGACTGAGATTGTAGCCGGATTGAGATTCACTTCTGCAAATAACAACAACATGGGGGCTGAAAACGAACATTGGTACAATGCACTCAAGCATCCAAATGATAAATATCATGTGGAATTTGCAGCTGACTCTGGGGAAACCAGGTTTAGGATGAACTGTCTTGGCTCCTCTTTAACCCGGGAAGAGCTAAACTTGTCCAGCTACTTTGATAGGACTCTTCATGCCACCAGTACAGTATATTTGTTTCCTGTGTGAGGCAGGGCACAGAGAACACCAGAAAGTCCCTGCCCACCAGTTTTTGAAGCATTCCTCTGCTTCTCAACAGCTGGTCTAAGGTTTGATTTTTGTTGACTTCAGAGATGTTTTATCAGGCCTGAACTGGAGCTTAATCGGAGTTTATCTAAACACTGACCTGGAAGTTGTAAGGCAGAGGAGGAATAAGTTTGCCTTCCATCTCATTTCCCTTCCTTCCTGTGGCACTGACCTTGCTGACTTCATCACTTCAAATTTCATAAGAGCACTTCATGCTTATTTTTTATGTCTGGGTTTTTTTTTAACTCTCGCGAGCACTAGTCTACTAATGTAGATTGTATCATTCTTAGCACCTGTCCAAATTTATTAGACTGTATAAAAGATTCCTCAGTTTGGAGACATTCAAAATGTGTAATTTTAGTTCAGTTGATTAGGTGTGAGATATATGTCACAGTGGACTACCTATGCAAGGTGACCATCAACCACCACACCTGCAGGAAGCATTATTTTCTTTGGGTAGAGGGACATAGTGTCAAGAGATTAAGCTCCATTGCTCCATCTCGTGGGAGGAACTAAGCACATCATGATGTACTTGTCAGACAGGTGCAACATCTCTGTAGTCTGTTGTAACCGCTCCGAGTAAAGGGATAAAATCTCCATCTGCTGTGAAGGCGAAGATTCAAAACGGAGAAACAAGTTACCCAAACCCCAAAACTCTCTGAAGATGAGTTTTCATTTACATACAAGTTTTCCTTAAGTCCACTTCCACATTCCTCAAGAAATGAAATTCCAGAGATTGTTGAAGCTCTCAGATGGAGGAACAAAACCAGACCAATCAACTCTCCTAGCCCCCAGTTAATGTGGAGTAGCGGAGAGTTGCTGCCTTATAACTCTTTTAATACTCAGACTCTCTGAGCCTACATAATCCTATGTACTAAATCCTCATCCACTCCTTTGGAATCTATTAAAACTTCTTTTACTTAAAGCAATTGCAGCTAAGTGATTTTCATGTCATTAGTGGAGGCAATGGACTACCTTTGTTACATCGTTTCCCTCCCCTTTGTTTCTAAATCTGTATGTCCCTTTGATCACAGAATAGATATCTGTTCCTTGTGGTGCGGGGTTTTGTGTGTTTGATTGGTAATGACAGGTCACCAGGCACACTTCTGTGATTATTTTATCAATGAAAACATCAGTAAAATCCCTGTTTCACCAGCGTTGGTCTGCACAGTCCCTCAATGTCTATTTTTTGTTCGAAGAGTCCAGCCAAACAGGAGCATATCGGTAGGTCACAGAGTTTCCCTTATAATTCTGCTGGCTAAGAAGTACGAAATAATTTGGGGGTTTGATTGTTTCAGTAAGAAAAAAATGTCAGCTAATATAAAATCAAAAGGAATTCTCAGCATGACATTAAACACAACAGTTAAAAATAGTAATTTTTTTTACCCTTAATATTCTAAGAAAGGCACAAAGTCTCACACACACAAGCACACGCACATTTTCCTTTCAACAAAACTCTGCTTCTTCTGCTCCTCTTTAATGTACTATTTGCATCTTCATAAAGATTTACCTATAAATTTATTCAGTTTAATGGCAGCTTTAAAGGAAAATTGTGCAAAATCTTCAGGGTTGTCTTCAATGTGATCTGGTGAAACCATGGAAGATTAAAAGGAAATTTAGTCTGCTTTTTATATTCACCAATCATTCGGAAGGCAGTCCTGATTCCAGCAAATATAGTATGTAAGCAATGCTTTTCCCTTGAGGACTGGTAGTGTAGGGCCCTCAGAATGTATTATTGAGAGGGGAAATCAGCTGAACAGCCTCTATTACCTTAGTCTGGGAGGAATTCCATGAAAGTCAAACATGAATATTTTACTGGGGAAGGGAATGCCAGTTTGATTTGCTGTAATTTATTTATAAGTTAAATTTCCAAAGCTTTTTAAGACACATGTAGGCTTTTTGGGTCACACTCCGCTTTCATTACACCAATACACAGAATAACTGCATTGTCTTTGGTGAGATCATGACATATTTATATATCTGTGAATGAAATAAATATTATTGTTAACAAGTTTGGGTCTCGATTCCTTCACTTTGCTTACTCACACAAGCGGGAAGGACATGGTCCCTTCAGGTGTTAGATGTCTTAGGGAAATTTAACACACAGGGTCTAAATGTTCTCCCATGTAATCCATAGGAGAATAAAGGCCTCATAGAGTTTGCATTTGGCCATAATCTGCAATTATGTCTGTCTTGCCTTCCAACCAAACGAAAGGAAGGTGTGCTTTCACTAATTAGGTATAACAAGGTTTGACAGTAATTAGGAGTTTTCCTTGAGTCCAAAAAGCTGCCAGCAGTTGTCTGACTTGTAGAGGGGCACAGGGTGAAATCCATGATAGCCCATGGCACACAGGAAGAAAGGTTTGGAATTACTAATTGCAATGCCATTTTCAGTACAAATAAAGGTAAATTTGAATCCAAGACTGAAGAACACCTGATGAAAAAGAGCCCTAAATGCACCAAAGAGGCATTTTAGATCAGAAAAATAGAAATAGTGCAAGTTTCTTAGCTAATTTGTGGTCCTTGATTTAGCAGTGAGTTTATAAGGAGGAGGAATTGTCAAATTCTTAGATGTTAGTGAATGATTTATTAGGTGTCCAAAAGCAAACCTGTGAGCCACAAGATATAAAGAAAACAGGCCTCAAATGGTCAGTCCAGATTTCCTGCTAAGGTAAAGACTGTTATATTCATTAGGGAATCTAACAAAGAAAAACATTATAAATATCAAAAACACATCTGATCTTAAAGCTGTAACTAGGAGCTTAAGAAATTTCAAGATGGGTGATTTGTTTAACATTTGCGTTACCTGCATGACATTGTATAATCTCAGTGTCACACTCTTGAATGATAACTCTGAAGATCAAACTGACCACTTGGCCTCACGCTGGCTTTCCCTTCCATTGCTAATTACGATGTTTGCCTTTGTGGAACTTTTATGTGCTTGGCATTCAAATGCCTTTTCCACTTGTGGCCTCAGCTGGTGTGATCCTGCTTCAGCAAGGAGGCATGAAGCAGGGCTGTTTTTGTTTCCATGTTTCTCTTACTATGCTTTCACCTGCCTGCCAGAGGTTGACAGAATTTTGTCAGAAACACCAGAAGAATTCCCACAAGGTCAGTGGACAAACATTCAAACTCAGTAATATCCCTTACCTACCCTGTGTTGTGAGATTATTAGATAATGTCTGCAAAGTGCTCCAAAATCCTTGGATGAAAAGCAGCATGAATGTGAAAAACAGTATTAGAAATACATCTAGAATTTTAAATATGTGTGGGTGTGTGCATAGGTGTGTGTGTGTGCATTTGTGTGTGTGTTTGAGCATATATACAGTCCTATATACCTTTAGAAACACTGTATTTAGGAATCTGTAGCGGCTGCATATCAGCATTACCCAGGGGACTTCTCCACACCTCTCCAGAACTACATATGAGATTCCCTTTTTCAGTAGTCAGGGTTGTGCGCTGCGTTTTTCCCAAGGACACCAATCCGGGGCCTTTGTAGGGAAGACAGTGGTCTTCACCACATCAACCACGGAAACTGAAAAAAATAAGCTTTTCTAATAAACTGAAATATTCACTGAAGAAAGATAAGTGACATTCCTACAATTACATATTCTAGCCTAAAATGCCTCAACAAAAACACTTACTTTTAATTGCTTTCATTGCTTTTGTGCTATACCTCTTATGATGAACTGCTTATGTATCTGTATAGTAGATATGTATTTATGTAGTACTAACACATCTGTATACCCACGGCCTTCTGAACATATAGTCAACTGTTCTCCTTTTTTTCTCTTTTTTTTTTCCGCTAGACCTCAAGTGGTTTGAGGTTTCCCTGCGTATTTTCTAGATTTCAGTATCTGTGACTGCATCCTGTCTTATTTGCAGACTCTTCGTAAGAGATTGAGCTGGCCATTTTCTGAGAATTCAGATTTTAAAAAAAAAAACTTCAGAATTTAGGCACATGTGGTTAGGAGATGGCACTCTTTTGGAATAATACTGAACAAAGATCGTCACAGTTTGTTTCACTGCTGAAGAGTTTTCTTAAGGTTTTCTTCATTATAAAAACTATTTGCAATTCATTTGCAGTCAGTGAAGATTCTGGAGCCTTACAATGTTTTTTGTCCTCCTCTCAGAGTTAGTTGTATTCAGTAACAGATGTTGCTATGTTTCTTTTGTATCAACTTTGGAAAGTACTCTCGCCTCCTTTGGGATGAAAAGCACTTTATAAATGTAAGCTTGTTGTTATTTCTTTATGAGTATCTTTGACAGTTCACTGCTGTTACCCATGGAACTTTGCCCTGGTAATAAAGCTGTTAATAATACACTATCAGTCACCCTTAAGAAAGTAATACAGTATTTATTGGGATAGCAGAAGTGTTTATCATTCTTGGTTCAGTGACATGCATTACTTGTGTAGTGTTTCTGAAGGAGAAACAGGGTTGCTGGTGAAAAGATGGAGCGGATTCTGCAGAGGGATGGGTACAGACTTTCGGGTTGACATTAGTGGAAATACAGCATTTTGGATATTTTAGATGTTATACTCAGTGTGCTGTAGTTTAGGGCTTGTATATGTGTCATTTATACATAAACTCTTAAGCCTGTGAAAACATGACACCATTCCTTCAGTAAATGATGCTGGGGCGAGGTGGGGAAAAAGAGCCCATCTGAACATTCATTGCTAATTGTGTGTTAATGTTGAATCTTGCAGCCCTTAATCCCAAATCTCAGTACTTTGGTGCTTTGTCAGGTACTTAAAGAGCTGAAGAACAGAGCATCAGCTTCCACTGGAAATTATAGTCCTTAATTTTCATCAATCTCTTCTTATAAATCATAATGAAAGTTTTACTCCTGTTTTGGGGATCAAATAATGTGTGTGTTTGTTTACCCAGGCTGCAGCATAGTATCATGGAATAGGAAAGCGGTAACAGAAACAATTATTGCCAAACTGCATTATTCTGCCTGCTCAAACTATATAAAATCTTTCAAATGCTTTTATCAATTTTGTTTACACATTTTCGATTTTACCTTTATAGTGTTATCACTCCAAATATAATATAGATGGGATATCTATAGATGTTTTAAAAACACACAGATGCAAAGGCAACCATACAAATGGATGGTGCCTGGCCTAAAGAATGTATAAGCTGAAACAAAAAACAGAAGACAGGAGGAAAAAGTTTAAGAATGACATGTTTTAATAAGCATAGAAGTCAGAGTTTTAAATTTGAAAAGGGAAAAATTACATAGTCTTGACTATCTTTATAAGTAATATAAGAAGCAGCATGGGAGGAAGTAAGAAACTGCTTGTCTGAAAATGTAACACATAGACAGAAGATTAAAGTACCATGAGCCAGTCAAAGTCTGTTGCCAAATTCTTGATACTGAATGAGATCATCTTCTGTCCTCGTTTCAATTATTTCTCCATAAATCATGCACCCAAACTCTTGTGCTTTTCCTTCAAAATAGGCAATAATGCAGAAATATTTACATTTTTATTGATGTACAAATATTCTTTATATCCTACACAATGTACTTCTTCCACTAGGAAAGCTTTTTCCTACACTGACTGCGGTATAGTCCAATTGATTTCAGCCTTTTATTCTTGGGCTTTTGGGGAATGGACGCCTCAGGGATTCATGAAAGAAAAATAAGCATGTATTTGCAATACAAACTGGAAATAGAAAATGGCACTATAAACTGGAAAAGGTTGAAAATTACCTATAGGTAGAAATCACATTCTTCTTTCAGAGAATTGTAATTAAAGATAAGTTCTAGCTGTGATCTCTGTAGGCTTTACAGTTGTTTGCCATGTTCTGCTAACTGAATATCATCGTATCAGAGTTATGGAAACGCAATACAACAGACCAAAGTGACGTCAAGTATCCTGTTCTTCCATTCTTTGTTTTAATATAGTTCCACACAACCTCTGTTGCCAAATGCTTGCTATTATATAATTCAATTCCTTCAGAAGCACCTAACCAATGGGAAGACCCAGTCGGCCTGAATATAAATTTTCATCATTATTCAGTCATTACTAGATGTCAGCATAGAAAACGAAATAAACTGTACTGTGAGTGAAAATGTAAGGAGAAAGTCTAAAGTAGTAGATACTTGTTCTGTTGTCTCTTTTCTATCACATATAATTTACTAATATTTTTGTCATAAACCAATGGAAAGTACTAGTCTCTTTATTTTGTTTTATAAGCCAAGATGCGTCACTTTGGAAACAGGCTTCCGACAGACCTAATCTTTACATCATTGCAACTGTCCATTGCAACTGATGTCACTGCCTATAATGTATCCCTTCAGAATTCTCTTTACCTCCATAAACCAATAGATCTAAAATGTCTTAAGACTGATGTCATGGAAAAATATTTTTAAAAAAAGGTGTGTAAAACTTGGTATTTCGTTTCTATAATCCAAATCCTCTTCCAGCAGTCTGGCTTTACAATTAAAGCAGTTTTAGAATATTAACATTTTCTAGTTAATACAATGCTGTCTGGAAAGATTGCCTTTATGGTTAAAAGATTTTTCTGCCAAGTCATTTCAGATTTGAGTGATGGATTGACACTTGCCATATAGTGCTGTTTAAGAAAAGCACAGATAAAGAATTACAGCAGGCGATTGTGTATTTAAAACTGCAAATTCAGTCCAAGAGAAACAGGAACAATACTTCATTAAACTTCATCACTTATTTAGCAGTTGTTTCTTCATGTCTGAAATAGAAAAGAGTTAAAGAAAAGGAAAAGAAAAAAACAAACATGTTAAGCTGCACTGAAAAAGATACATTTTTGGTGGATTTGCACTGATATTATCTCAATTCTTTTGCCAGAATGAAAAAAATAATGGCTCTTTATTGTATAATTCTACTAAGAGAACTACACATAAAAGAAGGCTTAATATCTCTTTCTGTCTTAACAATAAAGAGAAAACCACAGATTAATTGTGTTAGAAAGAAACAGCAGCTGATATCGCTTAAAAAAAGAAAAATCGTTCTTAGCATTGAAAGATGATTCTGCTAAGAGACTTGCTTGTTCATTTGTTCTGAGATCAGGTACAATGAAGATATGTAATACATCATGTCTTCCCAGCCCACTAGAAACTAAAACAAAAGCAGTTCTTGGTATCTCATTGGTATTCAGACCTAGGCCAGTACAAAATTGTGTCAATTGCATAGTACGCTTCAGCTAAAATACCTGCTAAAAAATGTAGGATGTAACGGAATTCATAGTGCAGTAACTTTCCATCTCTTGGACAAATAGCTATAGTACAGGGAGGGAAAGAACTAGTAACAATCATGCTTCCTATTGACTGCATTATAATAGAAACAAGGCATGTGGATGCCATGGAAGCATGCATGTTTTCAGGGTGTAACTGGCTGTATAATTAAAGTTTAAACTTTTTTTTTTTTTTTTTTTTTTTGCACCTTCCTTTTTTTCTCATATATCTGTTTTCCTCTTCCATTAAATCAGGGGAATTTTTTATTGTCACCTGCAACCCACTAGACTACACAGTGTGATAGTTATTGGTAGCTGAAAATGGATGGGTGAAGCTAAATTGGAGGGGTGCAATCCATCAGCAAGTAACACAGATAACACCACTGGTAAAAGACGAGGCTATTGATACTTGCTTATCTCAGAAAATATTCCCCATTTGTACTGTGATTCAGTTAATTAATAGACCCTGGAGAAGTGAAATTGCATAACAAAATCTGATTCCCAAAATCAAGTAATGAGTATACATCTCACTAGAAGGCTTTCTTATTTAAGAAATCTCAGTGTCTTGGAGGTATTTTCAGAACAAATGTATAGAGAAAGCTTAGCTAGGGTGACGATAAGGATGGTGGAAGAGGAGAAAGAAGAAAAATGGAATAAAATGGAAAAATCTGAGATAATGAATAATAATGATAATTACAAAAATAATTTTTAGAACTGTGGATATAGGAAGATAAAAGTCAAATTACTCGGTAGCAAACTCTTCTGAAAAGAGTTTAGCAATATATCTTTTTCCCATTTAGCCATGTCATTCAAAAAACAAATAAATGCAGATATAAACATGTATTTTCGAAGCACATAAAATTTTCATGTGAGCTGATTTTACAGATCAATTTCCAGCTGTTGTTGGCTTATGGTTGTTACAAGACTCATGTCTCTTGGTTCATGCCCATGAGCAAAATGTCATCTGCAGTCCAGCTATTATTTAACTGAATTTTGAGATGGTAATCTAATATCCTCATTTGTATGTGTCATAACAGGACACACGAATATAGTACTGATCATGGAAGTGAGAGCATAGCAGGATGTGCCTAGCTGGGAACGCCACAGGAGTTTCATGCTGTCCCTGAAGCTCTGCTGGGGTATCGTTGGTCTCGCCAGAGACAACAGGGAGTGGTGACAGGGTCAAATTCTGTCCAACTGAGCCGTGATTTTGTTATGGAAACGAAATGTGGCCTGCATTATTTCCAGCAATGAGGATCATTTTTATTATATTGCAAGTTAAATTACACTTTCATTTCTAGGGATCGTAGCGGCCTGTGCTGTGCTGCTATGCCCCGTAGTCTACTATGTGTAATGTAATGTCAATGAGATCTCGTCACCACAAATGAATTATAATGATATTTAAAATGCTACCCTACAGTTGAGTAATTAAATGCAAGACACAGTCTTATGCAGCAAAAAATGTTTCCCAAACAGTGATCTGGCAAAATCAATGGAAAAAAATAGGAGGATAAACCATGATATACCTCTGTTTGGGCTAAAGAATCACCATCATAAGGAACACACACACAGAGACACAAACCAACAACCTCCCACCCATAACTTCTGATGTTAAGCAGTAATAGGTTGCTAAAAAGACAACATAGTTTGGTGTACATTGTTGAAAGGTTGCCCTGAAGTCAGCCTGCTTGTACTTACAACTTATGTTGCTTTTGAAGAAAAAGAGCAAGGCGATGCATTTTATCATATGTTGATTCTGTAATATCTCTGTGTTGTTTAAAGACACCACGATTTCTGGATAAAGCAGAATTACGTGAGACGTTGCAGAGAAGCAGGAGATATCAGGAGAAAATTGTAAATACAGTAGTGGCAATCAGAAGCATGTTGCATGTTTTCATCATCAGATTTTATGAACAATATTTGCGTGTCTAAGTGTCTCACCTCTATATGTAATAAAAGGAGAGATATATGTTCCTAACATAGGTACTTACAACTAGTTGTTGAAATACTGATGAAGCCTGGGTATTAAAACTGGACCCCCTTCACTAAACTGGGTCCCTGAATTTAGAAAGTACCAAATTTGCAGTCATTTGAGAATGTAGATGTTAATTTAGTAGATAGTAAATGTGTGTTCTCTGTTCAAATTACAGCTTTATGAAAAAGTTTTCAAATTGCCTGGTTTTCAGGTTAGGATAAGTTGTAGGATAGAATACAATAAAATTTAAGATACAAAAATACCCAACATAAAAAGTAAAATGGGTTAAAAATTTCATCTTAGTCCTTCTTTTTCTTTCCTCTAGCTGGATGTATTTGAATAACATGGGTTTGATAATGGCACATCACAAAAAGTTCCTTCTGAATCTCCAATGCAGTAGTATACGTTTATCTTTCTGTTTGCTGAGAGAAGTAGAATGAATCTGAAATGACAAACTTGCCACCAGGTAAAAAAACTGTGTTAAAGAGTTAACTTTTCTTTTGTGTCTACTTTTACAAACAGAAACAACAGTGAGATAGGTAGATCAAGTGGAAAGACACATAAACAGTCTAAGATAATCAAAATGAAAGGATGGACATACCTGGTATGTAAGGACAA
Organism: Anarhynchus alexandrinus; assembly: GCA_008711295.1. Lineage (NCBI taxonomy): Eukaryota > Metazoa > Chordata > Aves > Charadriiformes > Charadriidae > Anarhynchus > Anarhynchus alexandrinus. Next base: position 2,259,923 of record VUYV01000151.1, read on the forward strand.
ACAAAAGATATGAATAAGTTGAACTTTAATGATTTTATCAATACTTTTTTAAAAATAAACCAAACTATCAGCAGGTCTGAATGCCTCAATTCATCCTCATGTTTTAGAGCTTCTTAACCATACATTCTTCGGTCACCTTTTTTGCTTCCTAGTGTAGTGAACATACCTTCACACCAACAATGTGAAGTATGTTTTCACTTTATCAGCGGAAATATAAGCTGTTAAGAAATCTATTGGACTGACATTCAAGAAATAGACTGGTAATTTCTGTGTCAGGGTGTTTTTCAAAAACCTTTAAAAGATAAGACCCTTCAAGATATTTCATTTGTAATCAAGGAAAATTTTTTACCTACCTGAAATAAGTTCTTTTGGCAGAATCATCTATTAAGCTAAGTTGAGTATTACTAAACTGCCTAACAACTATGTTATTTCCTATGACAGGTTGAATGAGAGACTCTGAAACTGAAATCCATTTTTCTCATTGAAGACTGTATTAGTGTCTAAAAAGCAGTTAACCACAAAACTTTTGATGTTTATTACCACTTATCTGCATATAGCCTAGAAAAAGCAAATTCGCTGCTCGAGCAGAAATCAAATTTTACACTTTAGACTAATTCCCATGACATTCAGTGAGGTGTCCTGTGAACTTTAGAAAAAATTTCACTAAAATTATTTAAGCAAATTGCAAATGAGTTCCCGCATCTGGCTTGAACTCATCTATCATTCATTGTAACATGAATAAATGAAGACATTCATCACAAAGCACGCAACAGAAATTGTGTTCTCCTATTGATATAATTAAATACTCATAGAGGGCTAAATACATAATAGCTTCCAGACCTTTTATTTCATGCCAGAATTCAATGGCTCCATCCTCATATGTTCCTAGTCAGAATCATTGTGAACCCTCTCCAGTTTCTAAACATTTATTGCTAGTGCAGTAATAATAAACATCTTGCATTTATAAAATGTAATGTTGCCTAGAATTTTTCATTTTTCAAGAATGTAGATCACACTGTCTAATGGCTCTCATATGTCCAGCATGCCCATGAACAATTTGTCTTCTGAGTGGAGTGTTAATCTGACATCTCAAGGACAGAGCCGGTTTCAAGAAGACTCCGAGAAAAGCTGGAATATTTCACGTGTTGCAATAACTACTGAAAGTCCAAGTATACTTATTTTGGGATTACTCAAAGCTCTGGATTATATTACTTCTGCTTTTCAGTGTTTTGTTCAAACGGGAATTATTAAAGATGCCAGGAGATATATATTTTTTTCTTTGGTTTTGGGTGTGTGCCAAAAATAATTAAGAGAATTTTATACCTAATAATGACATGTATTGTACAGTCCTGAACTGGATTTAGGGAAGGGTATGCAATAAATTTGCTAGATTTCTAATATGCTTGAAGACGCAAAAAGTGATACCCCCAATTCAAACTTATGAACAAAAACTATGTTCTGCATAAAGATGAACATCAAGACATGTTCTATCATTAAAGTCTTTCTTTTCTAAAAGAGTGAAGGCTGGTAAATGATGACAACGATGTTCCCATCTAGCTTCTCTTGTCCTTCGCGAAAAGTATTCCACTCATTTCTGCAAGAATTAGATCGACCTGATCAAAGATCTGTTTAGCTCTATAGAGAGTTGTCTTCTGTCATTACTGTGCTTTGAATCAAATATTCCTGTATATTTAAAGATATTATCTTTTTCCATAATAACACTAAGCTAAAGAATTAAATTGAGACGTAGTGAAAATTAAACTCAATTAAGTACCAAAATTCTCCTTCCTTCCAACGTGACAAAATTGCACTGAATGGAGAATGATTTCTCTAGGCTTGTTTGCATGTGGTCCAATCATATATATGATTCCTTGCTTAGCATAAGGCCCACCTAACTTGTTTAGAGTGCAGATCACGTAGCCTATTGTTGGATATCTTGTTTGGGATGAGATGAATCATTGCCTCAAAATGCCTGTTTCTCCACATTGACTGTGAAGTGAGCATGAAACGACCAGCTAAGGTGTAGGTATTTACATGGAGCTGGATGACCCTTGCTTTGTTTCTTCTCAGTGACAGTAGCAGTAAGTGCACGACAGACATTGACCGTATTGAGTATTCCAACAGAGCTAAGCATTATCTTTAGAGAACATTCCTGTGTAACTGTTTTCTAGATCGAAAGAAAGGAGAAATCAAAATGGTGCTGAATTTGTGAACTACGCAGATATTTCTTCTGTTTTGAAAATTCATCTTTTGGCCTGGTGAAGTTTCTACACTGATAGGGAAACTTGGATGTTAGCTACAATCATATAACCCTTTGAAGGAGAATGTTATCTTTCCAGCATATAGCTTTAGTCATAACTTTAGCATTTATTTCAGTTACATTTTCTAGAGTTCAGTGCCACAGGAACACTACTGGCATAGCAGTAAATAGATGGATGGAGTGTAACTGGGGAAGTTTTGTTTTTATGAGCTGTTCATTTTGTTTTATGAGGTGGACACAATTAATATTTTAGATGTTGGGCTCTGGTCATGCAGAAGGCAAAGACCTTCCCTAGATTGCATATTAATTTATCTATGGAATTCCAGTGTCAAATTTCTAAAATCTGTAAGTCAATGAAACATAGACATTTAAAAGCTTAAGTCCCTGTTGCAAACAAGACTTGTACTGTGAGAGTAAAGTCAGTTGTTGTTTAAAGTGTTAATCAAAATCAGTTCTTACTAATTGCTCTATGAAAGAACTAGAAATCCATTTAGATCTCAGATCTAGGGTCCAGGACTTCAATGGTAAAACTACATTCCTGGTTGACTGGCAAATGTGTATTCTTAAACTGTCTCAAAACACTTTGCATGTTTTCTGTCTTGGATTTGTCATTTCATTTCATCATCTTTTTCTTGCCAAGAAGGCCATTGTCTGGCTGAGAAAAAAAAAAAGTGTTTATTTGAAGCTCATATTTTGTTGTTACGAAAGAGTGATTTGATCTAAAAATTCCATTCATGTATAGTCTTTTCCCCAGACTCTATAGAGTCCAGAAATCTGCACTCACTTGGACTTTGAGCTTGTAATTCATATAGCTCTAATTAAAGAAATTGACTTTAATCTGACTGCTACAATGTAATAATCTCTTTCAATAAAATGACAAGGGTTACAATCAAATAAATTGTCAAAACATTTTGCAGTGATGTTTTTAATCACATGTTCATTCTGCTTTTAATTTATCTAGTTACAGAGGTATTTATTTGGCACTTCTCATGAAAAACTTTTTTTTTTGTCTTATATTCTTTGACTGTAGTAGGTTTTAGTAGCAAATCATACATGAAAAGAATATACAGCATGAATGGCTGAGATTGAAACTCTGTTAAGGTGTTGCATAAATGTACCCATAATAACTGCAGCACTTGGAAAAATTTCAAGTGTCACTTCTAAATCACACTCGGATGCCATTTAAATTCATATGCGATTCTTGAAATATCTTGGAATATCTTACTTGTCATAATCCAACATGACTGGTAAGCAATATCTTGGGTATTTTTGTATCTGAGGAGAGAAATGTACACAGGATAATTAGATATTCAATGAATAATTATATAGCTATTTTTTTGAATTAGGGAGAGTCTAAATGATTCTTACCAGCTCAAAATAATTACATCTGAGGTTAGTTGTTCAAGTAGTTTGAGTCCGAGCTGTGGCTGAGGATTGATCTGTAGTGATCTGTCTCTTGTAAGGACACCTGGTCACAGGGACTGGCTACAACAGCCTGGGATCACTGGAGTGTAGATTACCTTAAATGCCAACTTTTTTCACTAATTCAGCATTTAGTATGTATCATTTGCATGAAGTCATCAATAACTTTTGTACCACCTGCAAAAAACTTTTCTGTAAGCCATGATTATCTTCCTATGCCAGCTACAATATCATCAGAAGGTTTTTGTTTGTTTTATGCACCATTCATTTCTATATCTTTCTAGAGAAGCCTTGACCAAATGCTGAACAGCAAAATTGGCAGTCAGTGATGTGTAATGTTGAATAGACATGTTGTTCCTTATGTTCACTTGCTTTCCCAATGTAAAAGAGTATTTGATGGTCTTACAAGTGATTTACACAGATGTCAGCTCAGATTCTCCTTATTGAAGAGGAAAAAGAAGGATTTGCCTAACTTTCCTGTATTTATAGTAAAAAAAGAAAAAAAAAAGGTTTTCTAAAAATAAAATTTTCAAGTCTGATAATCTCTCTGGTAATTCTCCTTTTTCTGATGCTCTGTTTTACTGTTTTACAGTATAAAGCTATGAAATTCTTAATTCAATTGCATGTCAGCCTTCAACATGAAAGCCAGAAATTGTTTTTTTGCTGGAGTCAAAAAATTTGCAAGATTTCTAGAAACCTGAGTGCTTTCTTTATGTGCCTCTTAATATCAGGAATTGCATTAATTTCATTTACTTTTTAATATCCACACTGAAGATATTTACTGTGAGATTAGGAACGGTAATTATTTATTATTTATTAAGTCTCAATGACTCCTTAGTCAATGGACAGGAATGGGCACTTTGAGGGGGAAATTTGTGTAACTTATGTTACGTATTTATTGCACGTTCAATCATTTATCACCAGTCCTGGCTAACCAAAACGTGACGCTCATCTACAAGAAGGGACGGAAGGAGGATCCAGGGAACTACAGGCCTGTCAGTCTGACCTCGGTGCCAGGGAAGGTTATGGAGCAGATCATCTTGAGTGGCATCACACAGCACGTACAGGGCAACCAGGTGATCAGGCCCAGTCTGTATGGGTTTATGAAAGGCAGGCCCTGCCTTACTAGCCTGGTCTCCTTCTATGACAAGATGACCCACTTAGCAGATGAGGGAAAAGCTGTGGATGTTTCCCTGGACTTTAGTAAAGCCTTTGACACTGTTTCCCACAGCATTCTGGAGAAACTGGCTGCTCACAGCTTGGATGGGTGTACTCTTTGCTGGGTAAAAAAACTGGCTGGATGGGAGGACCCAAAGAGTGGCGGTGAATGGAGTTAAATCCAGTTGGCAGCTGGTCACAAGTGGCTCAGTACGGGGACTGGTTCTGTTTAATAACTTTATCAATGATCTGGACAAGGGGACCAAGTGCACTGCCAGTAAGTTCGTAGACAACACCAAGTTGGGCAGGAGCTTTGATCTGCTTCAGGGTAAGAAGGACCTACAGAGGGATCTGGACAGGCTGGATTGATGGGCCAAGGCCAACGGCATGAGATTCAACACGGCTAAGTGCCGGGTCCTGCACTTGGGTCACAACAATCCCATGCAGTGCTACAGGCTTGGGGAAGAGTGGCTGGAAAGCTGCCCAGCAGAAAAGGACCTGGGGGTGCTGGTCGACAGCCAGCTGAATATGAGCCGGCAGTGTGCCCAGGTGGCCAAGAAGGCCAACAGCATCCTGGCTTGTATGAGAAATAGTGTGGTGATTGTCCCCCCATACTCAGCACTGGTGAGGACGCACCTAGGGTACTGTGCTCAGTTTTGGGCCCCTCACTACAAGAAAGACATTGATATACTGGAGAATATCCAAAGAACAACGAAGCTGGTGAGGGGTCTAGAGTACAAGTCTTATGAGGAGCAGCTGAGGGATTGTTTAGCCTGGAGAAAAGGAGGCTGAGGGGAGATCTTGTCACTCTCTACAACTACCTGAAAGGAGGTTGTAATGAGGTGGGGGTCGGTCTCTTGTCCCAAGTAACAAGTGATAGGACAAAAAGAAACAGCTGCAAATTGCACCAGCGGAGGTTTAAATTTAATGCTAGGAAAAATTTCTTCACTGAAAGGGTTGTCAAGCATTGGAACAGGCTGCCCAGGGAAGTGGTGGAGTCACCATCCCTGGAGGTATTTAAAAGACGTGTGGATGTGGACTTAGGGACATGGTTTAGTGGGACTTGGCAGTGTTAGGTTAATGGTTGGACTCGGTGGTCTTAAAGGTCTTTTCCAACCTAAACAATTCTATGATTCTTCAGTGAAATGATTCAGGCCCTTAAAGGATCTGTTTCTCTCTGTTGGCTGCAAAATCTACACAGCAAGGTTACATGCATATGGCTACATCGTACAAATCTATTCTAGTCAAGGGAATGCTGTCTGATTTTCCATTAATGACATTTTGTAGGTAAAGAACTTTATTTTTTTCTGTAAGTCAGCAACATTGGTGTTGTTTTAAAAAGCTTTTCCTATTCTTATACTTTTTTATTATTAAATAAATAAATAAATAAATAAAATATAGTTTTAGTAAGAAAAAAACTTACAGCCACATTTTCTCCTTTTCCTCAAAAGTTTCTAAAAAACTGTTCTCAAGGATTGACAGAAATATTACTTCTTAAATGCTTATTCTGCCAGTATTAGTGCACTTTTTTTCTTATGAGAATTGTTTTTCTATCTCTGTCTGTTTGCTGACATCTATTTGACATTGCCATTGCAAAGATGTTTGAAATTCTACAGCCCAGGAAGTAATGACAGTAAACAATTTGGGAAGGTTAATAATAATAATAATGATATTTGAATTTTGTTTGAAGCATCTACCTGATGAAGCTAAAATTTTTCTTATTTAAACCACACACACAAAAAAATCAGGGATGAATTAAGATGCACATGGCCATTCTGAATTATAGTATACTGCATACTGGTTTAAAGACGCTTGGATAGGAGATGTATTGATATTTTCTAAAACTAAATACTTATGAAACTTCCAAAGAAACACAGATGAGTACCTAAACAATCAAAAAATGAACAGCACTTGCAATGCACGTATATGGTTTCATTTAAAAAGCTGTTCAAAATTTTCTAATTTCTGAGACACTAATTCAGGCATTTGCTCTGCATTGAAGAACTTACAAGCCCCAGGAGTTCCTAGCCCTCTTCACTCTTAAGGCTACTGTATTTCATTTAGCCTCATTATTTTCAATTACACGGCATAAAAGGGATTTCCAGCATGACACATGGGAAGCAATGGACACAGCTTCTATAACTTTTGAGTGTATAAAGGGCATATAAGTGCTATTTGCCTGGATGTTACACTACAAAGACTGATGTTGGTGGGATCTCTTATATCTGAATGGTTGGTAAGCTTCAGAATTATCTTCCATTTCCCATCTGTTTCTGTTTAAATTTGCAGATGTATTAGCACAATTCCAAAGTGTGTCTTGTTATTTTGACCCATTGCACTGTAATTTACATGAATATGGAACAGAAAGGAGCTTCAATCAATAACTGGAATCAAAACAGCCATGAAAATCTGGATCCAGATGCTCTCCACTCTATTGCTATAAAATAAACTCTTCCATGTACAATTAGTCTCCAGTTTTACATCTTTGTCTCTTTAGATCCATCTTTTACTATCCTTCAGATAAGTTAACCTGTAAAACATCAGGATTCACTCTGAAAATCCGCACATACAGAAGGTCTGCACAAGGCCTGTATATGACTCTTTTAATGACTTTTGTGGAAGATTGTACCCAGCTTTCTACAGTTATGAGTCTGTAGTAAAAATAAGTTAACCTTGTTAATAATTCACACCATGTGGACTGAGAGAAAGTTCCTTAAAAAAATAAAGCACTCTTGTCTCAGTTTCATAATATGAACAGGGATATAAGCAGTAGCAAAATAAGCAAATATGTTTCTAATTGTGACCTTTAGCAATAAGTAAAAAGCGGATGAGGTAAACCACTAATGAAACCAGTATATTTTGGAACAATGAGTAGCTTTTATATTAGTTTTCCGTATGTGTTGATTCAATTACGGGTTCATCAAGGTTTTCTTCTGAATTGTCATTTGGGTTTTTCTATGGACAAATATTTTCAGGTTGCTGTAGATTTACATCAATATCACGGGTAAAACTGATTAATTATTAAGTTTGGAATTAAATCAACCTGTCTGTCTCTCTTTCTCTCTTTCTATTTTATTTCCACAAAGCGTTCCAAAATATCTCACTTAGGAATTTCATAAATATTTGGATTTTATTTTCCAAAAGAAAAAACATCAGGCAACTGTCTTCAACTTACTGAGACAGAAGCATTGAGTTCAGGTATGACTATGAGGTTTTTCAGATCCTGACTACCGTGTCAGGATCCTAGATTCTGAATGTTTCTGGAAAAGGCAAGACTTATAAGGCTCCACAACATTTAAGCTACTGAATATTTTACTACAGTAATACTTGAAAAAAAAAAAGAAAGAAAAAGAAAAACAAAACAGCCCTTTTATGCTAAGTGTGTATATATATGTAAGTATATGTGTGTATATATATACACACACATATAGAATCATAGAACGGTTTGGGCTGGATGGGATCTTAAAGATCGTCTTGCTCCAACCCCCCTGCCATGGGCAGGGACACCTCCCACCAGACCAGGTTGCTCAAAGCCCCATCCAGCCTGGCCTTGAACACCTCCAGGGATGGGGCAGCCACAGCTTCTCTGGGCAACCTGGGCCAGTGCCTCACCACCCTCACAGTATATGTACGCATATAGATGTGTATATATAAACCCTTACACTCTCCAAACAGGAAAATGAAACATATTAGACTTTCTGACCCTCTAGCTTACTTCTACGCGACAGTGGCACCCAAGACCCCTGAAGTCTGGGCTTCTACAGTACCTTTTACAAAGGACTTTCATAGCTGTCAAGCAGAAAATCTGCCTGAGCCTTGGTGGAAGTGGATTTGACATTGACTCCTTCCTGCCAAACTCTTTGGGGCTAACAAGTTGGCATTTTTTAAAAAAACGTTTTCAGAAAGTTTCTAGTTAGACGGACAAACCCTATTACAGGTTATAGGCACAACTCCTACCAATTTCAGCAGGAGTCCGATGTGTCCATCTATATGCTTAAGAAGAATGAAGAAATAAAAGTGCTGGAATTTTGTAATTTACTTTTGTTGCACACGTAGCCCTCCTGCCAGGTGTCAGTGGTAGTAACCAGGACTAGGTTCAATAACATGTCGAGGGGACTCCTTCTAAAATAAATATGAATGGTGGCTTGGTCCCCCACCTAAAACACCAACATTTAGGAATTTAATAATCTAACCTTTTACAGGTGTTCCTTCTCCCCTTGCAAGCACGCAGGAGTTCTGAGAATATGAAACCACAAATATCTTTTATTTGGCAAAACACAATAAGTATATAGTTTCAAAAAGTAAGGAAAACCCACACAGTGTGTTGGGGATATGACGAGCTTCACAGTTCCATTTATTAGTCACACAGCTCTTTATGGTGCAGCACTCTTTCTACAGGAAAAATCTCCTAACATCAGCTAGGCCCTTGGGATAACTTTATAGCTTTTTTACCTTCTGTAAGGTCCGCACTACTCTTGTCATGCTACCACTTTTTTTTTTTTTTTTTTTTTTTNTTTTCTGAGATGTCAGATATAGCATTTGGGCTATTGCTTTTTGGTCTGAGATGCTGCTGTTAGTCTGCTCCTATAAATTCAGCTCCTGTAATATTGGTCATTGGAGAACCTGTACACCACTGCCTGAATTTCCTGCTAAAATATTCTTATATAGAGAAATGGACAATTATCAAAAGCTAAAGCAGGAGAAAACAAAATAATGAATGATGTAGAAATCAGTTATACACACCTGTTTCTCTATAAGAATGGAGAACTTGTTAAGCTATAAAATGCTGTCCTATTTGACGGAGTACAGGTCAGTAGAATCGTCTTGCATGTTCTGCTGAGGTTTTTATAATGTCTGTTGTTTTCTTTCAAAATCTTCATTATTTTTTTGAAAAATGGACAGTCATAATATTAAACCTGTTACTGTATGCGATAGTGGGAAATTCAGAAGAAAAGAGCAGCGAAAAAAAATGAAAAATAGAAATAAGATATTTTGAGAATCTAGAACTATCAGTCAAGAAATGATCAAATTACCTTCAGTTAGACATGAATTCTAACACACCAAGGGAAAATTTATTGCACATACAGCAAAATAGAAGATGCCTCAAACACTTGAAAAGAAAGAATAAAGAAATAGTATATTCTAAAGATGTTTAAATCAGATAGGAATTCATAGCACAGCATGATGGCTTAGGCAAATGTGATATTGGGCTGCCTGCATAGGAACATTTCATCCTGTCACAGGGAGATGATAGTCCTCGAATATAAGTGATTACACTACAGCACAGGGACTGTTCAGAAGGATGTAGACAAATTGGAAAGGACTTCACAGATGTGAAAGAAAATATATAGGGCCAGATGTTGATTAATGAGGGTTGTGCTTATGTTGGCTCACTTTAAAAATTAAATCCATACACATCCAGCATAAATACATAAATACAAGGGGCAAAAATTACTGTTTGCTGAAATACAGAAAAGTACAGTTAAAAGTGCATTAGAAGGGAGCTAAAGATAAGACAAACAACAGGGAATACCTCTTACAGTGAAACAGTCTCCAGTGTGAGATGAAAGGAGCTTTTTCACCTGGGGTATTTAGAATGTGGTTGCATGGAGGGAAATTGTCTCACACCCCCGTGGTTTTACGGAGGCGAGAATTTGGGAATTTTGCACGAAAATTCTACTCAATGTAAGAATGGCTTTATTGGTCATAGGCATTGTTTAGGGAACTTGATGTTGTTCTGAAGCAGACTTGGAATGACTTTTCTATGACCTGAAATTCACCCACCTGAAATTCCCACTGAATTAACTGTCAGTGTGAAAACAACAGATCCATTAATTATTATAGATTTTTTTATTTATACCCATTTTATCAGTTAATGGGAGTGACTGGGTTGCCATGTGAACCCCAATGGACCTGTAATGCTGCTACAGAAGTCCACACTACTGCTTGTTATCAATTGTTATTGTTAAAGCTACAAGTAAATGGCTGGGCTGCCGGGCTGGCCCTGGCCTGACATGATGCTAACGAGGTAGAGTATGGAAAATTGCTAGCTATGACATGAGAAATTGCTGGACATAACAGATAACAATGTAAGAAGTTCACAAAAGCAGCAGACAGTGCTGCAAGGAATGGCGGGATTTCATAGGTGGTTAAAGGGGCATTATGTGATGAACAACCAAACTTCAGAGATAATTGAATTATGTCTAGGTTAGGTACTACTCTGGTTTTAGGGAATAGTCTTGCATTTGATTGCCCCAGCTGAATCAGTAAAAAAGCCCAAATCTCTTCTTATGACCATACCGCATGGGTTGAATCTGCTTCTATGGTCAGGAAACCTGGGGTGCTAGGGGAGACTTTCCCAAACTATTGTCACCAGGATAGTGCCCACTCCAGTCCCAACAGCATTGACATCTACTCACTGCTTTCTAACACCTGTCAGTACAGGAGACAGCTAAATTAAACCTATGTCTTTTCTGACTGAAAGGTAAATGTGCCCTAAAATGAGCTGGAAGCCACAACTTGGTAGACTGAACCTACCCTTGATTTCAAAACATCCTTAAGGATTTAGAGTTTGGTCTGATTTATGTGCAACAGTATTAGAAACATTTATAAGTGTATTGTCTACAAATAAGTGCTAGCAAGTGCAATAACAGTAATAAGACTAATAACAACAGCAATAGCAACAGCAATAGCAATAGGAATAGCAATAGCAATATTAATAAATTGAAGCATTAACCACCAGTAACCACATAAATATAGAGGCGAATGTGCAAGATCACAGTAGCTCAGAGGAAAGAATTAAAAGGGTTAAATTACTGGGACAGTAGAGAACCTCATTTGATCATGCTTGTCTTTCATCAATGTCCATCAACAATTTAATCCGTAAGGCTAAGCTCCATACACACATTTGCACCTCACTGAACTATTATGCTACTCTGGGAAGTCTGGTTAAGCAGAGTAAGGCTGTCAAAGAAGTTTTTATATGACTGACATTTATACCTAGCGTGTCCCATGGGCTTTATAAAGCACACTGTTTAGTGCCAGTGGTGTTACATCTTGGTGGGTGAACATGATACAGCAATGGTGAAAAAGAGAAATAGATTAAACCACAACTTTGGAAACTAAATCCTATTTTTCTGGAAAGAATAATTTTGTCCTGGATTATCCTGGGGAGGATCAGTTGTCCTGGTTTTTATTTCTTTCTTTTTCCCCCCCCAAAAAAAAGAAGTGCTGAGTTCTTTAACTTCCATCTGAAACCACATCAGAGCTGAGCAGGAGCAACCTTGTTTTTATCAAGACTTGATCTTAAGCAATCAGGGGAGATATCTGGATTACTGATCAGAGCTACTCCATTGCTCAGCATAACACATTTCTCTGTCTTCCATTTTGTAGTTCTTGGCCCTTGTCCAGCCTTGTCCAGCTTCAAAGTAAACCATCATGAAATGATTCTTTTTCTTTACTTTTTCTTTTTTTTCCCCCTTTCTTTTTTTTTTTTAGAAAATACAAACTGTATTAATTTGCAGTAAGAATCATGGCATTATTTTAGAATTACCTCCACATTCCAGGATCTGCATTCTGAAAGGGATGCCAATAATAGGTCTAACGCAAAGCCCCTGATATCTGTGAGGCTCTTTCCACTGAGTACTTTAAGCCTTAAATCAATCCCATTGGAGAAAGGTGTATGCCTTTCCTTTACACATTTATGCCTAGTCACAGTTTCCTAAATGCTGCCTTTGCTTTTGAAAATATGTCAGAAGGCTGGATTGGGAGGTGGAGGTTTGTCTGGATGCCATTCTGTTACAGACAAAGCCAGGAAAATCCTGAATGAGCTCCAGGAAGAGAGAAATTTGCCAAGACACTAGCTGAAGCAGGAGGTTCCAATTTGTTTGGACACTATGTAATATGTGCATGAGAGCTTCTGAGGGAGCAGGAAAAAGGGAAGAAAAGCACAAGATACTCTAGGATGCATGAATGTAATGTTTACTTTTAAGTATTCAAATATTTTTGCCCCATTAAACTATAAGACAGATCCTTTCAAACAGAATACTGACTGTGTTGGTGGTGATGCACAGTCGTCAGGGTGATGTCACATTTTGGGTATTTTCACAACCTGCTTGCAAGAAGAGAAGACAGATGCATTTAAACCCCAAAACAGGAAAGCAACTGTCCAGGAGCTAATTGAACTACATAGCTATATCTGGATAGTTCAGAGATGGGTAATTACAGCTTAATTTTCCGGGTGAATTTTGCCTAAAGTAGACACCATGGAAGTAACATGGATGCAGTGCTCTGGATGGGTAGGGTAGGAACAGTGAAGGAGGGACTTCCAAGGCTGGACCATCTAAAAAGACTTTTCTTCTAGGCCCTTTTGTAGTCAAAAGAAAGCACTAAGCATCTCAGAGGATTATTAATCCCTCTTAAAACAGGTGTTCTGGATGTGTGAGGAGCATCACTTTATAGCACATCACTTCTCTCTGTAGAGGAAATTGTGACATTTTCCTTAGATTTAGCAGATAAGTTTAAAACAGCCAAAGCTTGCTTTTGAGACAGGCTCTATTTGCATATAACAAGACATAATTAGCTGTCTTTTTTCTCCCTGTTGTTTTCATATTTCCCTGGAATCATCCTTTGTGGTCTGATACATGTAGGTATTAGGAGTATTTCTACAAAAGATAAGTATAATACAGCCCCCAGAGATTTGTATTTGATTTGTTCTGGACCCTCTGAAAACCAAGATCCTGCTGTGAAGAGCTTTCAAAGAAAGAAGTATGGCTAAACGTGTCTGGTGAGTCCTGTTTGTCACGGATGTACTGTCTTCGGTGGGGTAGTAGGAGAGGAAGGGATGAGGAGGTTGGGTTGACCATGTTGGCTGTACAAAAGGATGCAACTAAATGTATGACTGGACAATGATTTAAACTCTGTGTGATCAAATTCTGTGTTTAGAAATGTGAAGTAACGAAAATGGGGATACAGCCCTCTCAGCTATACATGTATTGCCGTAAATTAGGTATTATGTCACTCAGGGAAAAAAGTGTGAAGATGTTTGAATTTTGCTTAGAAGTAATTGAGAAAACAGACAGAATATAACAAACTATTGGGAAAGAGCAGAGAGGAGCCTGGGGGGGCTGTTAAGTCTCTGATGTCCTTGAGCTTGGAATACTGCATTCTCCACTGCAAACAAGGTGTCAACTAAATTAAGAAAAGTATAGGAAAAACCAGCAAGGATGAGCAAAGATAGTAAAAGGCAAATATAAGCAAATCAAGATAGTAATGGTATCTATATTTGTGCAGAAAAGCCACATGCTGTTCTGAAATGTTAAACTTCAATTTAGTCAGACTAATACTGGAATGGAGTACCATTCAGTGTAATGGCTTAAGGTAGAAACTGTGTGAAAAAGCTGTAGAGAGGAAGATTAAAATCTGCAGAAACATGCAATTATTTTAATTTTGTGTGAACTAACCTTATTTCCCTTATAAATGTTCTGAATTTAGGCAACTGATTATTTTTTTTTATCAAGTTTAGATTTAGCTTTAAATTTTCATAAAAACAAAAGAAAAAGAAAGAAAAAAGTATTAAAAAGGATAAATAAAGAAATAGAAAAAGAAAAAGAAAAAGAAAAAAGAAAAAGAAATAGAAAAAGAAAAAGAAAAAGAAAAAGAAAAAGAAAAAGAAAAAGAAAAAGAAAAAGAAAAAGAAAAAGAAAAAGAAAAAGAAAAAGAAAAAGAAAAAGAAAAAGAAAAAGACAAAAAGGAAAAGAAAAAGGAAAAAAAAGGAAAAAAAATCAGGAAAAACACCTGTCCCTAAATTTCTCACAAAAAAATTAATTGAACTGAATTGGTTGTACCATTTCATTAGCCTAAGAATATAAATAAACATATCAAAAGTTTTAGGTGCACCAAAAAAAAGGAGGCTTTTTTACAATTGCTTCCTTCATTCAGTCAAGGTAGTAGCCTCAGAAAAATCTGAGAACTGCCTTCTTACATTACCTACCCTTTTGATTGAACTGCTAATCTTCAAAACCTGAATCAAGAATAAATTTTACAACATCTACGTAAAGGTACAGTAGCTGTGCTGAGCACTGAGAACCTGTCATTCCTGAGGCAGGGTGTACTGTGGAGCAGACTGGCTATGAGGAACAGATTTTGTGGAATATTGGGGGAAAGAAAGGATGGACAGGGAAGGCTGTAAAAAGAAACTAACAACAAAAAAAAAAATCTTAAAAAAACTTGTCATTCTAGCTCTGATTTTCAAACCTGGTCTCATTAGTTTAATTCTTCTACATGCCATGCTGAAAGCTTCAACATTGCTCATACCAATAATTAGACGCTGGATAAAAGTTTTCTTTTTTCTTTTTTTTCTTCCCATTTCAGGTAATTTGTTTCTGGCTCCTTATGTGTTTATTGAAAGTAATTCATATTAGTCATTTCAGCTCTTGCTCTGTCTGTGTGTATGTTTTTCTTCAAATGGCCACTTAACTTGAGTTTAGCCTTGACCTCTTTACGTGATTTTAGTATTTCATTTATCTAGCTGCAATGAATCTTGTACTAAAAAGGACAGGGCCTGCAGAAATATAAGATTTTATGAACTCCAAACAGAATACACACACTCTACCTTGCAACAAATTCTCATTTTCATGAGGGTTAGGAACTGAGCTTGAAGTTAAGAATTTCATGACCTTTGGCAATATTCTTCCGTGATTTTTCTCAATTGAAGTGATATATTGGAGATATTGTGCGTGCTGTGTTTTTATATTGCAGATATTTTGTGTACTTCATTTTTGAAGACTTTAAGACGTCTTGCATGAATCTACATATGAAAGTTATAGCTGTAAAGCAGTAAAAAGTTATGGCTGATCACTCAAGAGTTTATAATATCAGGTAGTCTCCTGAAAATATTATTGTTGCATGACTCTTACTGAATCTTCAAAGCATCCTGTCAAGAGTCTTGACAACTAGTGATGATGAAGTCTCTGGGAAAGGGCTGTTTCCAGTAGGATGAAGCCCTGGTTCTGTCCAGTGTGTCTCTAGGTTACTGTAATAATATGTTTAAAAACCCTGTAAATGTTGTGTATCTAGAAGTATATATAACAATAGCTTAAAAGTTCCCTTCAGAATGGTCACCCTTCATCTTAGCAGAAAGTGTAATGCCCTCTAGGTCACACAACACCTTGTGGCATAATTGAGATATTCTGAAACATGTAGATTTAAGTAAGAACGTGCGTGAATGTCACTATAGCCAGGGCCAAGCACGAAGCAAAAGGGCTGACAAATGCCATGCCTGTACCACATTGCTTGGTGCAGAAGAATCTTGTTTCTTCTTGCTCCTCCTGGCCCACCCAGCCAACTGTGTTGCTTCTCACTCAGTATATTCTGTCTCCATGTAAGAGGATGTCATGGTCTGTCCACTCAGTTCAAGCCAGCTAACTGCTCACAATCGAAAAGAGTTCTTTTAGCTCCAAAGACAGAGGTTTGCGGTATAGGTCTTACTATGTAGATTCAAGAGAAAATGGTGTGTGGGAAAATAATTCAGAAGCCAGAGGAAGAGAGAGCAAGATATCAAAGACTAAGAAGTTTAAGACTTAAAAATTGGGTAGGAACAAGCTAAAATGGGAGCATAAAGAAGAAACAAAATTATGCCTGGGACATAAGGAAGGGGAGAAGGGGTAAGTGATTAAATGAGTAGGAAATGGAACTCGTATAAAAAGCCTGAATAGCGTCGTATAGCAATAAATGCCTTAAAAATGAGCATAGCCCAGAGATTACCCAGTTAAACAAGAAACAAAAAGGCTGATGCAGGGATCCAGGTCAGGAAGCTGTGATGAGATCTGAGCAGAGATGAGATGAATCTGAGCCCACTCAACCAAACCACCAATACTTCTTGGAGACTAAGTTGAATTTGGAATGAGCTCCAAACCTCAAGTTTTTCATTTTGGTTCCAAAATAAGATTTAGCAATTCTAAACAGGAAAGCATTTATTTTCTTCACTACCTCAACCAGAGAAAAGTCAAAATGTGGAGGCCAGAGTGGGGGGATGTTGAAGGAGAGATGGTCAGGAGGAAAACGGAGAATAATTTGGTAGAAACTGTAAGTAGAAAGGGTCAAAATGAGAAACCTCTATGGGAACCCAGGCAGTAACAGGCCACTAAATTATGAATGGAGAGAGAGAGGCAAATGTTATGTTAAAGAAACTGAACTTCCTGCGCTTTTAAGTTGTGGTCATAGCAAAATCTGGACTTACTAAATAGGTTGCATTTGCCTTGTAGGGTTCCACGACATAAATAAAATGACACATGTAACATGCCACTCTGAAATGTGAAATTATTGTAGAATGAGAATTTGAACAATGAGAAACAGCTTCCACTTCCACTTGAAATTTCCTGTGTAAAAAGGCCTCAAGATTTGCCTTAGTTTTGTCTTCTTTAACAGTTACATGTAAATAGGCCAAACAGTCATAATCAAAGTTTCTTGTTTCATAAACTTCAGCAGCTTCACATATGCAAAATTTGTAAAGTAGGGTGAAGGAAGAATTATACATTAAGATTTTTATTTATAGAAATATCAATATCATCACTTAAAGGACCAAAAGAATTTTCCCCTGATGACATCAAAGAAGCGGATCTTCAAAGAGAAAGAGAATTCCTATATGTAGTAAAACCAAGGAAATCCCAACTCTTAGCTCACAGAGCCTGGTACAGTTCAGCAGAGCTATGCTAATTGAAAATAGTGAGAAACTGGTCATTGATTTCTCTCTCCCTTTGCAGCTTTCTGTCCTGTAAGAATTACAGAAAAGTACATTACTGTTGAAAAATACATTAACCCCTACTGAAGTATGCATTTTATGACATTTAACTAAGCTTGTGGAAGTCCCACCTTGTAATATAATAAAAACTACTGCCTGTTCTGCATTTGCCATCCATAAAACTCAAACCACCTTTCTGGAGGGCAGTATCATTGCCTTTTGACAGATGGTGAGACTAAGGGGAAATAATATAAATCAAGTTACCCAAGATCACCCCCAAAAAAACACCAGCTTCCACTGCTTCTCCTGTTTGGGAATCGTATCAGAAAAAATACAGGGGCAAGGCTGTGGGGGTACTCCGAAGCCTTTCTGTCTGCAGAATTATTTAGAGGATTTTGGCAACTTTGTGGTGGAGGTAGAAGGTGATATGTGCAAGTTTGGACTGAGAGAAAAGGCTCTGCTGTTCTATACACTCTAGTTAGTCTGGATTTCAGCCACTTTCACAGAAAAGAAATCTGTTTAATGGAAGCTACTGAAGGAGGAGGAGGGGGGAGGATTAGATACATGAATCCTAAAACATACTAACCTGCTTTTATACTTTTTCACTTTTAAATCTGAGCTTTGGGTTTCTTGATGCAACTGGTTTGTGGCAAGAGCACAGCAACCCAAGTTTATCAGCACTGCTAAGAAGCACAGTAATAACTCACTACAGAAATATTTATTACCTACCGGTAACCGCTGGTAATTGCTGAAAAAACAACCCGAAAGACATGTCTATGCTCTTGCTGGAACGACACACCATGATGTAATTCCCTAAGCACCTCCACTAGGAGACAGTAGTAAAAACTTATGAACATATTCTCCCCGTTAACATTCTTTCCTTCTCTCTTTAATATAGCTGAGAAAAACAGCAGTGTGCACCCATAAATTCTCCACAAAACAAAATCAGTTGTTTCAAGTGGGCACAGCAATGCAGAAGGACATTTTAGAAAGTCCTGTAATCTGTAAGCATACTGCGATTTTTTCACATTCTGTTGTCGAGGAGATTAATTCACAAATGTTTTTATCATTAAGTGTTTAAATGCATTAATACAGAAATGGACTCAATTCTGCAACTGCTGTGGTTGTCAAGCTGATAGAAAAGCTTTGATGGAATAATGCTAAGTCTCTGTTTTCGGTAATATTCACCCAATATTTGAGAAAGCTCTAAACAACTTAATACATCTTTTGCAGCAGTAAGAAATGACTAAAATTTAGGATGAGGTTTTGCAAGATGCTGTGAGCCAAAGTTGCAGCTCACCACTGCCAAAAGGGAAGCCCCACTGCCTCCAGCCCACAGCTTCTCCCTCCCGCCCCGTTCAGGGGATGGGGAGCAATGGCACCTCTTGGTTTCAGCACTGTCAAACTATCAGATTGGCCAAGATTTGGGCAAAATCCCAGCTTCAGAACCTGGTCTGTTATCCCTCATAGGCAAACTGTTGTCCTAACAGGGCAAGAAGGCTTTAATTACCAACCCTTCTCCCTCCTCTACTCCCCCCACAGCACATTTAGCAATTCCCAACTCATCTGGCTAGTTTCAAACCCATATTTACACCAACAGGTTAGTTTTGTTCTATTAGCTCGTAGACCATTTAAACCATCTGGTTTTCCTCTAGCATGTCCTAGACCTCTGACCCTGGTGATCTCTGCATTTGAAGTTTGTCCGTGTCTGAAGTAACTGTTTTTAGAAGTGACAATCACAATTATCACTCGCTGGTGTGGGTATGGTCCCAGATCAGGCAATGTGGTTCCATGATGCCTGTGCATCTCCTTCCCTCCACCACCTCCTGTCACATTTGAGTCAGGGCTCTACAATCCCTGGTATACATGACGCAGTGTTAGTGAATATTCGCATTTTGTAACCACAAAAAGAATCTTGAGTTCTAGTGCAATTTATTTCTCCTACACTATTTATCTAACTACAAAATTGTAATCTTTTTTCCAGGAACAGTCTTGCAATAGAGAATGTCTGGGTTTGATTTCTAGGGATTCTTGCTAAAATTCTTCTGTGACACCATCTCAGGCCCTCACCCAGAAACCTGGGAAAATAAATTGCCCTGTCTGGGTGTTCAGAATAAGAAGTACTTCCTCATTTAAAAGCCATAAGTTTGCATAAAGGGAGTTAAATGAAAAGAGTTTTATCTGGGGGGAGACCCTCTAAAACATTACCTTGGGAAACCTAGCTAATTCACAGAAGGTGAGACTACTGTCCCTAAGGCCCAGCCCTGGCCCTGAACTCTTCCTACAGCAGCAAGAGGCAGCCAAGGTTACAGGTACTTCCAACTCACACAACTCATTATCCAGGCTCAGAACCAATCTGAGAGCAGTTTAAATCTCCTGGCCCAAGTCAGAGGCACTCAGTTTGTAGTAGTGTGTGGGCTGTACAGGATCATCAAGGACAGGTTATTGTGTCATAGGCAGCTTGGGAGCAGTCAGGGGGTGGGACAAATTGTTCTGGCAGTGTAGTAGTCTGCTCCCCAACATCCCAGTTTTCCTCCCTTACAACTTTATGCATTCTTCTCCCCATAAATTCATCACTTCTGGAAAAAGACACACAGATTTGCAGAACATAAACGCATTCATTCAGTATGTAACGTGCAATTCCAGTACTGCTAGACAGAGCTTGGTCTAATGCACACACAGAGTAACTTGCACAGAGGTAGTGGGGAGATGTATCATGTAGGCATCTCCACGACTGGTTTCAGGGAGTGACCACCAAGCCTATAGGGCTGGCAGCACCCTCTTAGGGGTTGTGGAGTTTCTGTGAGCTTTTCTACACATCCTTAAGGCTTCTCTTGCCAGAGAGGGGGTGTCAGTGAAATCCCTAGGTTGACAACTGCTCCAGGTGAGCTCCACCATTCCACAGCCAACTCACTGAGCATCTCCCAGTTGCTACCTCATCTCCTCTTGCCTTCCCGTTACAGCCATGGTTCTGCCACCAGTTTGCTGCCAGAGCATCAGTCCCCCCTGCAGTACCAGTAGTCCCATGGGGAAGTTCTTGCAATTTCTTGAGATTTTTTAGAGAGAAATAAGAGACATCCTAAGGGAAATACTGACTGAATATCAGTTTTTTTGAACAAGACAATTGAACCATTTAGTTTGTTGAGGTGCAGGTTGTTTCCTAATCATTTCACTAAAGGGAATATATGGACCCAGTTCTTAGAAATGTTCTGTTCTTTTTTTTTATTTTTATTCTGCCTATATTTTCCTGAAGAAGACATTTTTTACATCCTGTAACTCAGGTAAATCTCAATATAATTATATGTGAAGGAAAAACCCTTTTCTAGCCCTGGAGCTTTCTTTTGCTGAAAATCAAAGGGTTTTTTGCCAAAAAGAAAAAAGTTAGAATATTTCTATACAAGGTCACAGTTACCTAAATAAATCACAGCCAGCTTCACACTCCAGACTCTATTTATATTTTGAGCCAGGGAACATCTGTTTAATAGTGGGTGGTCATGTAACAGTTTCATAGACAACAGAGCCATCCTAAGACCCTTGGAGATGTCAGGAAGGGACTTATCCTGAAATCAGTGAGTTGTAGAAGTGTAAATTGAAAGAGAATCAACCCCACCATTCTGGAAGCTTCTCTTCTCAGAAGCCACATAAACCTTTATGCCAGTCACTATATGGCAAAAGACAGATTTCCCAGGAAAATCCTTATTTAAAATATAAAGGACAAGCCAGAACCCCATGGCAGTTCCTCAATAATAGCTGCAGCAATTTGTGCATAAATAGATGAGAAAGACTCAAGATATGTGAACGCCTTCGCAAGGTATCAGAGTGCTGTCTCCCAGTGAATCCCAATGGTTGGATGAGGAGCACAGGGAAGGCACAGACCCTGCTGGTTTCTACCTGTACTTTACATAGGTCAGTCACCTTGGCAAAGAAATAGCATAGAAAATTAAAACTGTATAATTTTGGATGCGGAGCTGAGAGCACAGAGCTAAACAGTATTATTCTCCCTAGTCTGTTGTGTGCAAGCTGCTGCCATTTGTAGACCCATCTGACTTCATTGACTATTGAGGGACCCTTGGGTGAACGTACCTCTCTTTGGCCTAAAGTCAGTCTTTTGTGCACACACCCTGACCATTTCCACAGCACCCAAGGAACCAAGAATGTCATCCTCAGCACCCAGCACGCTGAGTGAGATGCCACAGAGGATGGGAGAAGAGGTCATTGTTGAGTGCCTCCTTCTGTGTACCTGAGGTGCCTCATTTATATGTTAGATTAAATATCTTCTTTCATTGAGATTCTTTCCCTGAAAGTGTATGTCTACTGATTTCATTTCAGAACGTCACAGAAGGCAGGAGGAGGGCAGAAATAATGCCTGTAACAGTGCTGCCTTTCACTTTAAAATATTTCTGTCAAAACCCTCTTCTGGAATATAAATATCCTGATCCTTGGTCTCATCCTTTCTTTTCCTGAAGGGATCAAATCCAGCTCTGCCTCCTGTCAAAGACTGTTTGTGCATTTTTCATTAATCTGCCTTTGAATAAATAGTCTGTAGTAAATGGGAAAAGAGACATTTTCCATCTCTGTTGCCTCAGGTGAATGTTTCAGCTACCAGGCTAAACAGTGGAGCCCTCCAATGCTAAAACTGAGCCAGGGAATCCTTTCCTATCTCATGAAAAGTGCAGGCATTGAAAGCATCTAATTCCAGCAAGCCTGTTGCTATTAGCTGGACAGTAGGGTTGTGCATTAGAATCCATTTGGCTCTCTTTGAAAACTGGAAGTCCATTTTGTACAAGGCTTCTCTATCAGCTGTCTGACAAAATGCTTCTATATTGAAGGTGACCCCTCACTTTCCAAGGTTCCCAAAAATGTAGGCGTGAAAAGGACAGTAAACTGTTCAGTGTTGTGAGATCTGAGACACTCTGCTACTGCCAGACTCAGAATTTAAGACTTTTGATGAACTTTAAATGTAGATGTCTTCTAACTTTAGGTATAGACAGCTCCTGTGTACGAATTTTAAGGGTCATTAATCCCTAACTCTTGCTTCATTTCTTTTGTGTGGCTAAGAAACGTTAAGAGAGAAGAACATGCCAACAATCTAGCTTGTTAACCAGGGGGAGCGATGAAAAATATATTCTTGTGAAACACCCGTTGTGCTAAAACAATTCTATGACATGAAAAAAAAAGGAACTTTGCTATGAAAAGAAAAATATTTGCCCATTTTTTATGTTTCCTTTGCTGTTTGAGTTACCTGGATATGAATGGGCCTTATTGAAAAATTAATAACAAGAGCTTACATGGGGAATATCCATAGGATTTTGTATATAAACCATTCTTGTCTAAAGGGCCTGATAAAACAGCTGGTAGATATTAAGGTCCAGCATTCCCTATACACAATAAATAGGTACTATAGTATCCTATAATGGTATCCTAGAATACTGTAGTAGTATTGTTTGGGGCTGCATGACCATAATCTCAGTTCTTATAAAACATCATAACTCTACTGATTAATGTTAATTTAAACTGGTGGAGGATCAGACATGCAGGGGGGGGATTTACCTTAGTTAACTCAAATCTGAAATGCCATCCGCAGTAACCAATAGGAACAGGATGTGATTTGCTCGACATTTTTTAAACACCTACATAGGCTCAGAGTAGCTGCCTTCTAGCGGTGCCTGTTTCTCACCATTGGCCACAAAGGCGTGCCAGGGTGATCAGCCCAGATGCAGGCATCTGCTCGGTGATGTCTTTCACTGTTAGTGGAAAAAAAATGCAGTAAAGATTCTCTGAGGGAATTGTATGAGGCTCATCATTTCTGAGTAGAAGTCCGGCAAAAGGTGGGTAAGCATTATTCAAGTTCTGCTTAAAACCTCAAAGTAGACAGCCGGTGCACACATGAGCTCACACATGGGAGCTCTGCACTTGAGATCATTTCAGTACTATACAAGTAGCCCTTCTCTCCTGTCTGCGTAGGAGTTTAGCGTGTACTGTTACAAACCATTGTTGTGATAACAGGGATTCTCCAACCATCTGCCGTAGCCAAGTTTCAATAACCTGGGAGAGGCAGCATGACAAAATCACCCCTGACGCATACTGGTGTGGTTATACTGGGGCTGATTTTGGCCCTATGCATGTCAGACAGAAGTTTATAATAAGGATTCCTTGTTCACTTCTCTGATAATCTGCTTCAAGCGTTCTCAAAAATAACTGCTAACGGCAGATTCACTCCCACCGCTCGGCTTCTCTTTTTCTTTTAAACTGAACCAGACCTGACAGACAATGTAAAACCCTCAAAGCAACTCTAATCCGTTTCCAAAAGATGCCTCAGACCGTACGGTAGCCCAGGATTCTGTTTTGAATAAACCCATGCTCATGCTCTTTGCAACTGAGTGCTTCTCATGTAAGTGCCTGCAAGGAGGAGGAGGGGAGAGGGGCTCATTAATAATCATGATGGTTTCAGTATTGCATAACTCGGCCAATTTGATCATCCCCTGCGCTTTATCAGGTTTGTTTTATTGCAGTTTGCTTGTGTCCGTACAGTTCCCGTTTTGGGGAGCATGAGTTCCTGGGAGCTTTCATGCTATCCCCACTCCTTGCACTGTAAAACGGCGGCCTGCTGTTTTAATCACGCCTCTCTTTTTCCAGTGTTGTTTGCGCCCTGGTACAACCCATCTGCCTTGAATCTAGTGCTCCACTGGGGCTGCACACATCTGCCAGCCAGACTACCTTCGTACACAATTACTCAATCCACCGTAAGGCTCTTTAATAGGAAACAAGTGTGACAACGGCAAGCCCTTTTTTCTCTCGCTCTCCCTCTCTCTTTCCCTCTCTCCCCCTCTCCCTTTTTATTTTTTTTCCTTAAACCACATAGTCAAACTGCCCTAATAGAGATGAAGCTTGATAGATCCACCCAGGTGTAGGTGAAATGGTAGAGCCTCAAGCGTAATAGATGCTGTGCTCTCGTGCTGAAGTTCAGCACAGTGTCCTGAAGGGTTGTCTAGCAGCAGGGAGATGGGTTGCTCTTTGCACAGTTAAAAAGTCAATGAGCTTCCTCCAGCTTACATGTATGACTAATTTAGAAAGCAACCTGGATCTAGGTGAGCGCTGCAGAACTGTGTCTTCTCTTCAGTGCACGGACAAAGCACAGCACACAGTAAGTGGAAAATTTGCGTTTACTTGTTTTACTTGGGAATTAATTAACTGTGTTTACTTTTGAGGGAATCCTCTAAAGGCTGGTGCAGAAATGAAGCAGAATAATGTTTGCATGCAGATCCCCTCTGTATTTCTTCCTGTTTCATTTTACGCTGTGCCCTTGTCCTGCCACTTCAGTGTGATTGCTCAGACCATACAGCTGGTCTGAAGCAGCTTTCTTATCTAAAACTGAGCTGTACAGTGATATCAGTTAACACATAGGTCCATTTCTCTGTTAAGATATGCATCTGTACAATATCTGGTTACTGAGCAGAAGTAGGGTTTAATCATTTCTATTATAAAATTCATAAATGAAAATTCTTAAATGAAAAAAGTAAAATACTCTAAACCTCTTTTTTTTTTTTTGTTGGGGGGGAGCAGAGGGAATGGAGAAAGCAAGAATTAGAAATATAATAGAATAAAAATGAAAAGTAATTTAGCCTAAAAAGAAAGCTGCCTTATTTGTTTACCAAACCATTGATTCAAACATACTGAAAATGTTGCCAAACTATAAACTAACAAACTGTATCAACTACAGTGATAGTAAAGCTTGAAACAAAAAAAAAGAAGGTCGCTTGTCTAAAATGCGAGAGGCATATTAGAACCAGATGTATAGAATCTCAACTTTGACTCCTCAGTCTTTCATGCTTGGTTTAAAGCAGCCTTAAAATTGCCTTTACTTTGCATTTACAACTTCGGATTCGCTGTTAAACTGTGCTTGAACTTGAAGTCAAGATTTGATCTTAGCACACACATATTCTTCGAGCCTCCTACCAGAGTTTTACTTTGCTATTGGGAGTCTGTTTACTACTATACCGTACGTTCTGAAGCACATTAACAAGCTTACTGTGATGGACTTTCAGGTGGAATGTCAGCAAATGTAAAAGAATTTGTCCGTTGCATATACAAAATGTTCTGTCTGAGAAATAAACACATGCAGAGGATCTGCCAGCCTCTCAAGTAGATGATGACACGGTGTAAGAATGCATACCAGAAGTATGTCTGAATTTATTTTCTGGAGGATCCAACGAGATGACACTTCTCACTTTAGGCTTAATTTATTCTGAACTATTACCCAGGTTGGTGGCTGTTGTCAACACTGGAAGTGGAACAAATGAGTCTGCACAGTTATGCCTATAAAATGCTTTCAGTAGTCTTCCCTTCTGCAGAAGAGTTATTTTCTTTGCTGTTGGACAGACAAGTATATATGGTCCTTTTAATTAGCCATGGCTTTAGGTTGCTACAGTTATCCTTTGTGCATGATAGCCATTAGCCTAACTGCTGCTAAAAAACATCCAGTCGGTTAACGATAAACTTCTAAATATGGCCATTTAAAAGAGATGAAGTTGGAAGTTTAGGAAGGTAAAACAACCGCCTCAGAAGAAATATTTAGACCTGTAGTTGCTGGCATCAGACAGCGGTCAACGTCTACCCCCTACAGGGAGAGAATCTAATTTCATGGTGCCTCCACTAGTGCAGGAACACTGCAGTGGTTCAGTTCATCCGCTCGAGTAGTGCAGTTATTCTCTGGCTCCAACAACTGCCCCTTAATGGCGAGGTCAGACTGTGATTAATAGAAAGTCATTTTCAAAGAACTGGATCACTAATAAATAGCATAACTAATAAATAGCAATAGGCATTTTGTCTCTCTTAAATTTAACCCAGGGGAAAATAGCTTTTAGACTTTAAAAGCCACAATCAGCAGTGCCTTTCTTTCACAGTTGCAAAGTGCAAGTGTGAATTCACAAGAAATTCCTGCTTACCTTATGTCAGCTGCATAACGTATGTATCTTGAATACAAGTTTGCAACACTCCATACATAATAATCGTATGTAAAAAATGATCCTAGATATTGCAGTGTAGCTATGAGGTTAAGGTACAATCAAATACAACTGAGGTGAGAGAGTTATGGGGCACATTCTCCCTGTCATACTCACATTAAGTACTCTGCCAGTATTTAGATCAAAACAAATTACTCTGGTTTTTCTAGTTTAACAAATTTTGAGTGGTACTTTATCCTTTGCTTTCAATGCAACTCATTGCTCTGTAAGGCATTTAGGGACTGGAACAAAAAAGGGTGAAGGTGCTGCCAACAGATAAGTTTGTATTTATGTGAACACACCTGACAAAATTTATCCCAGGTTTGCTAGTCAGTTTAATTCAAGAAAACTAAAAAAGTGTCCTGTGTTTTGGTCATACATACTGTGTAACTGTTGGGTTTTAGTGTATTTCTTTTAAAATTCAGACATCATTCATTTGCATGTAAGTTACAGTATAATCTACTATTTTGTATTGCATTTTTGAAATAGAACAACTTTTAAATATTTTAAATCAGCATCATGTGATAACTTTTCTTCCCATTTGTTTATTATGGCTGTGAGTTTTGAGTGTGTGCAGTGTAACTACTTAATCTACTTCTTTTCTCTCTTTCACCATCTTTCTGATATGCACGCACACATATACATATATATGCTCATGAGAAATGTTATGTCCCTAATTTGAAATAGAGCTTTGGATCCTTCAAGACCTTTTCTGTGCCTAAAATAACTTGAACGTGAAAAATATGGTGTTACCATACAATCGAGCCTAATCCTGACCTCAGCTACAACTCATGAGTGTAACAGAGTTCTGGGTTTATGCATAAACTTGATTGTCATTACACTTACACAAAAAAGAGCAAGTAGCAACATGTTGAGCAACAATGTTTATTTCTGATAGTAATTATTAGTTAGTGCTGACAGTGTACTTTACAGGAATATGTTAGTTACCGGAATTATTATACCATCCACTTTTACAATTAATTTTATGTTTGGGAACAAAAAAAAAAGATCAGGATCTGAAAAAATATCCAGAGCTGAATGTACAAGTTATTCACCTAAGCGTTCAGGCCTAACTTTGTCTTCATTAGGCCTTTTGTTTAAAAGTATGAATGCAACTCTAGGAGGCTTAGTTTAGGCACAGACATTTGAGATTTTTAGCTGTATTAGTTCCATGTTCAACCAAGAGCCCAATGGGAAATTGTAAGTTATACTCGAGATTTATAATGAAAGCACAGTGTCTAACACTTCGGTAATCTATAGTAATAAAGAATTTGTTAATTAATCAGTAGTCATTTTGAAAATATTTTGTTAATAGACATAATTTGACCATATTGTTTACTAACAAAATTTCACTGAAGGCATAAATATTAAGCAAGTCTTTTTTCTTCCTATAACTAACATTTCTACAGAAGGCTTTAATTTTACTCCCATTTGCTAGTGCAGTGGAAGCTATAGGTATTGTATGACACAATGAATCCTCTATTATCTTCTTTGATACTATTACTCATGGCTGCTAAAGATTTAATGAGTCTTAAACTGAAAAAGATGTAGAAAAAGTGCTTATAGGCATAACAATGTGTTACTGATGAGCATCAAAAGATTACCAGGACATTAGCTAGGGTTACAGGAAAACCTCAAATCATGCATATTCCACAAATCCCAAATATTTTCCATAAGCAATCACTGAAGAAAGTTTCTCTTCATCTGCATTATTATTATTCTTCATATAAAGCATCAATTCTAAGTAGCTCAGATCTTTGTTCTTCTAAGGCAGAACAGTTCTGCAAATCTAGTCACCAAGTATTGCTAGTGCTATTTACATTAAATTCGTGCCAATTATTTACACCAATACATTTCAGATCTGCAAATTTTGCTTCCTTAAGCCTTGGTTATTTCTGTGAGTTTAGGTAGAAAGGAACATAATTTGGTTTTCATACGTTAAGTAACAATCAATGATGATTTGATGCATGAGCTGTTACTTAAGAGAGCATTTTAGGTACTGCCATGGAAACTAAGCCTTTGATCTCGAAAGCTTATGTCCATTGATAATTAGGTTTTGGTAGTGAAGGTCTGACACATACTTTTTAAATCATGTTTGATACCAAGTAGGTCAGATTTAAAGATAAACCAATATTTTAGGAATCTGGATACAATAAAAGATTTCTTGCTGCTGTCTATATTAAAACTAAATCACCTCAAGTGAAAAAAATGTTTTTCAAAATTTCTGGTGCATGCAGACAATGTTTACATTTTGTGTCTTGCTGCTCTGTATCAGAATGAAAGTCTTAAAATACCGTAAAGCTGTTCTTTTCTCTTATTTAACTCAGTGGTATCACAGTAAAGAGGTGTTGATTTGCTGATTGTTGATAATTTTATTCCTAATATATGGACCTGTGGATGGCCACATAATGTGCTTGTATGAAAAAATGCTGTCATTCTGATTTATCATTCTGATATTCCAGTACCAGTTTGCCAAGTGTTTTTTCTCATAGCAACTAGTAGGTTGGTCTTCAATGGAGGTGAGCAGCTCAGGTGTTGATGGCAGTAGACCAAATATTCAGGAGTAATGGAAGTAAAACTTCAGGAAGAAATTGAAAATCATGCTTTTCTAGAGCCAAGCTGCGTATTACCCTCTTCTTCCTATGAGGCATTGGAGGGCAAATGTTATTAAAACAAACAGCAAAGGAGTGCATTTTAAGAGCAACATGGCTCTGTCCTTGTTCTAAAAATGTGAGTTCACTTGAAATGATTAATGGGAAAGGCTTTCTGGGTTTTTTTTACTGCTATTCTTTAAAGGGTGATAAAGATATATGAACCCCATGATATGCACAAATCCCATGCACAATGACTACAAGTTTGATTCAGTAGCTTATACTCCAGTGTAAAACCTCAGAAAACAGTGGTAAGGAAACCATGAATCAGAATAATTTATTCTTTTTTTTTTTTTTTTGTTTAAATTTAAGAGTGAGAAAAAGATTCAACTAGACTAAACAATAGGATTGTTTTGCATTTTTTTTCCAAATTTTATTTTGGATTTACTATATTAAATTCAACTCAGGTGTTACCTCATTTGCTTCCTTGGAATTAACAGCAGGGCTCAATTTTTATTTTGGACTGTTTTAAAGTAACACCAGCTACGAGTTTTGTTACTCTGACAACTTTGAAATTAAAAACCTGTAAAATTGGGACAAATTGGCCAACAATACTGCACACGGGAAGGGTTGAGGTCAAAAATGTGTTTGTTAAATTTCCAGAAGGTTGTGCTGGACTTTAAAAGCTCCATGAATGTAAACCAGTCTTCGAAATATCTGCACAGCAAATTCACATGGTGCATATTACAGATGTGTGTCATACCTGTGTAATAACATTAGTGTTCCCTCAAAATTTACATTGGGGAAAATGAAAGAAACATGCATGGTACAAAGTAAAGTGATTTCTACTGGAAGTGTTTTTACCTCAGTAGGTTTTCTCACAGTGCAAATGGACCCTTTCATCTGGAGAACTGATACGTGGTACAGTTTTAGTAATGTTGGTTTTAAATCACAGGCCTTATTCATCCACAAAAACATAGATTTTCTTTTCAATGCTGAGGCAATGTGACAAAAAAAAAACCAACCTGTTTTTCTAAATCATGTTTCATAAAATTCCTAAAGAATTAATTTGTTAGTAAGCCCACATATATTCCTGTTCCAAAGGAGGTCTTGTAGTTGACTCAGTGAGGATAGTGCCCAACATATCTACTGTCCTAGTCAAGATTTTGAAAAGGACAAAAAGCTCTCTATAAGGACACAAAACTTAAAGACAAGTACGTCACCAACAATGCCACCTCTGTCCCATGCAGAGTCTTCCAGCATCATCCCCAAAAGTCTTCCTAGTCCAACTTGCCCTATCACACAACAGGGCATTCAGCTCATGATCCTGGGCATCATACTTCAAAAATACCACTTAAGCAGCTGAAACACAGCCTTCACAATATTTCACGTGTATCAAGATGAAAACAAAACAAAGCTATAGTCATGTTTTAGGGCTATAGGGATGCTACATGAAGCCTTATGATTCCCCAAACCAAATAACACACGGAATGGGTGTGAACAGGGCCTGAGGGCAGTGGTTTCAGAGCTTTTTGCTGAGTACAGCAAAGTCTTTTTCTCTTTGCCTCCATCAGCAGGGCAAAAAGACTCATTCCTGACAGATCTTCCATTGGTTAACGCATAGCTGAGAAGTGATACAGTGCTACAGTGTTGATTTATAACAAGGATAGGATAGAATAGGACAGCACAGGACAGGACGGAAGTTACAGGGGTAATTCTACTTGAAAGATAATCACACTTCCAACCTTATTAGTGGAGAAAACCCCACCCTTAATTTAAATAGAGATGGTATGCGTTTCCCTTTGGGGAAGCAGAGATTTGAGAAGGCTGTGCAGATGGCCAGCACTGCAGAGAACAGCTCTGTCAGTGCTCCTTATGCATCCACAAGGACGCAGTATGCCAGCAAAGCCTGATGGTCCATGGATCAGTGCTTCTGTGTCTTCACAGGCCAAATTTCCACAAGCTGATGAGTGTATACGTGAGGTGGCAGGGATATACCAGGCAAAGCCCTGATAGTTATTTCAGGGAATTAGTTGTGGTTCTTCAGTCCACCCATTTGTCCTGTTACAAGAAACTCCATCCAAGTGACCTTCCTTGGCAGCTATTTTAGCAAGCAGAGAAAAAAGATTTAGTGACATGACAAGTGAGCGACTCTTTTATCACTGCAATGGCTCCCTTCACACCAGGTTTAAGGCACATTAACAGGGTATTGTGGGAAAGCAGACACAGCTGATGCCCATGCTGTATTGAATCTGTGAAAAAAAAAACCAGATAACTGCTGTCTCCAGAGAGAAAATTCTGCCAAAACTCACACTGACTCCCATAGTGCTCGGATTTAGCATAGGGTTTTGATTTAGCACCTTTACAAAGAGTTAAATGTATATATACTTGCATTCATAAAAGAATACATCAATCACACTTCACATTATTAGATTTAAGATCTTGTAGGCTACAAATTTACTTACTGTTAGCATTTACCAGTATTTTCATGACGAATCACAAATTTGATGAGGGATGACAACACCCATTTGCAGCAATTAATACAATCTCACAGAAAGCAACGTTTTATGAACCTGATAATCTCAAGTGTTTTGGATTTGTTTGGGTTTAAAAATGCCAGTGGCTACTTGTCAAACTTCATTTGTAAATCAAAATTGTTTTTCAGTTCTACACCTGCAAAACAAGTGTTCAAAACTTGTAAACTTCTTTATGGATATATTTTTTTGGCCTTCAGATACAGTGGAAAGAGTCCAAGACAATTTTTTATGGCTGAATTATAAACACTTGAAAAATGGAGTTTGTAATGAAAATGCTGACACAGCTTTAATTATTGCAGCATGAATGATTTTATTATACACTATCCACAGTGTCTATACATACAAAGTACATGCTGTAGTGCTCTAATATTTCATTTAAGAAAAAAGCAATTACTTAGCAGATGTGGAGAGCTAAGCATAAATAGGCTAAACCAATACCTTTATGCTGTTTGAAAACCTATATGGAATGTTATTACCACATAAAAGGGTTTATACTTTAGAAGACTCAAAGGTACAGAGAACCAGCTAAAGCAATAAACTGCTCTGGTGTACTTAATTAAAAAGCTTCAAGTTACTGAAGTCAATTGAAAAACAGAAGGTTTTATTCTTTAAGGTAATTTCGTCCTCTTCTGTTAAGTGCTTATCAAGTGTTAAAGAATTAAAATGCTGTCCCAGCAGTTTAAATAGAGAATAATTTGCTTTTCTTCTATTGAAGGCAATTCTTTATGCTGTCAGCCTAGACACATGTAATAAAATGGGCAATGTGGATGTAATTGGGTGACATGGTTGGGTTTAATTTACCTTTAATTAACCGGAATTGTAGAAGAAGTTGGGAAATCAGTATTGAGACACTTCAGAAAATCATTTTTTGTGTAGATCTCTTTACATAAGGCTGGAAATCTTTGTAAAGAAAAGCAGAGAACATTGCTAAAATATATTTCTAGTTTATAAGCACAGAATTTCAGAGTGCGTTTTGACCCAGTCACGTGAAAGACCAGCCTCCACACTGGCTTTGTTAGTGAAACTAGAAAGATCATGAAGAGAAGGAGAAGAGAAGGTTCCAGGGAGATCTTATTGTGGCCTTCCAGTACCTAAAGGGGGCCTACAGGAGAGCTGGGGAAGGACTTTTTACTAGGGCATGTAGTGATAGGATGAGGGGGAATGGCTTCAAACTGGAAGAGGGCAAGTTTAGATTGAACATTAGGAAGGAGTTTTTCACTTTGAGGGTGGTGAGGCACTGGAACAGGTTGCCCAGAGAGGTTGTTGAGGCCCCATCCCTGGAGGTGTTCAAGGCCAGGCTGGACATGGCCTTGGGCAACCTGGTCTAGTGGGAGGTGTCCCTGCCTATGGCAGGGGGGTTGGAACTCGATGATCTTCAAGGTCCTTTCCAACCTAAACCATTCTATGATTCTATGATTCTATGAAAACCAATGGATTTCTGCAAAGTATGTTTCTATACTCTTTAGTTTTATCGCTGTTGTGCATGAACGATTTTAGAGAAGTGACAGGTTTTTTTCTTTTGGGATGATTTTTTTTTCCCTTCCTAAACTGACGTTACAAATTTGTGAATATGTTGCTTTTGGGAGAGTCTAGAGTTTGTACTTTCCCAACAGGTGAGTGTGGAAAGTACATGGCTGAATGGGAGATTTTGTGGTTCCCTGTTTCTGGAGCCAGGTCTACATTATCCTTGGCAGGGTTTGTGCTGTGAGATGATACCAGCCAAGAACAGGCAGAGAACAGCAATGCCCTGGGGCCCGCTCCCAGGACATGCTCTGGAGTCAAATGCCACCAGGTGGGTGGTTTGGGCTCGCCAAGCCGGGTCCGTGTCTTGCTCTGGAAACATCCACCTGGAGAGAGCTGCTGAATCCCTACGCTCTATGTACAACGTCCAGCACAGCACAAATAGACTGAGCAGAAGCAAGGAATCTGTTTCAACTGTAAAAACATAGGAATTATTGCTATGTTTACATATCTGCTGTCTGTGTTTGAAATTCTGCACTCTTTTACCATCTATGACACATATACGGGATTTAGCATTCAGATAATATAGACAACAAAAACATAAGAACAAAATTTGTCACCGGCTCAAAGGAATATGCATGTTGAGGTCCCATCATGTTTCCAGCATGTTTTTATGGCTGGAAAGAAGTGCAGAACAGGTAGATTTTTGATTACTTGGAGGGAAGGGGAAGAAATTGGTGAAAGTCAATTATAAAGCTGTTTAACCAAATTTGTGGGATATAGGATTTCATTCGCTCCGAGTTCATTCCTATTTCAGGCCCAATAGTCACAGTAGAATTAGAACACTTGATAAAAAAGTCTGGGTTGCTACAACAGGTAATTACCATTTCTGAATTTATGTAATTTTAATTTTTCTAACTCCAGTTCCAACCATTCATTTTTGTAATGTTATCTTCCACATATTTTATAGTCCTTCTCTTTTTTTTTTTTTTTTTGTCTGAAAAATGTGGGGTTTTTTTACAAATACTTGTCTCAGATTAATTTCTGGGTATATAGAGTTCTCTATATACTCACTAGGTTGATGTAAGTACCTCCATCGGATGATTCATTTTTAGGTTGATATTATTGCCGTCTGGACATAACTCTTTCTTTCCACTGAAAGACCAGTAGTAACTATAGAAGGACTCTGTAGTACCTATTTCCATCTTGAGATGCCTGTATTAGGTGCTTAATGATACACATGATAAATCTGGATCTAAATTTAAAAGTCTTATGTTATAAATCATATCCTCCATCTCTTTGCATCACTCTCTCAAATCCTTTGAATTCCACCAGAACTGGAAACAACATCCGATGGTAGCTACACTAAGGAAAAAAACCACAGAAGTAATTTAATTTCAGTAACCCATATTTCTTTGCTTAATTTTGATTGCAGCCTTTCTCTTCTTTTCAAGACAATGAAAGCAGTAATCCTATCAGTTATATTAGTTTTAGAAGTGTGGCTTGATTGGTTTTCGTGTGACTCACATTTTATATCAGCTCATGTAAATTAGAATCAGGCCCTGTATATGTAAAAATTTAGGTCTCAATAAGTTTATATTTCATTCGGTCCTAACCTTTTGCTTTAATTAACCATATTTTGCCCATACTACATAATGCAACATAATATTTCAATCAATCTTCAAGCTAGTTTCATGAGTGGATATTATGTTTCTTCTACATGATATATATTAGGTGAAATCAAATATAGTAAGATCCTGTTTAGTTTACATTCAAAATAAATGTCTACCAAACAATTTAGCAATCTACTTTAACTTGTAACAAGAATGCTGAATAAATTTATAAATAATTCCTTCATTATTATCAGAATGCTGGAATGCAAACCAGCAGTGGGGCAAATTTTCAAATACAGTTTGGACTTTACACACACTGTAAAGTAGCGGAAGGCGGAAGAACATGGGGAATTCAAGAGAGCAATATGATCTTCACATAGAAAAGAAATTTCCTGCTTTTCAGACCAGTACACTTAACAGTTGTTACTATTTCACTGTGGTCATGCATTTTAAAAAATTATGGGCACACAAAAATAAGAAAAGTTTACTTCAGAATACTAAAAAATAAGTAAAAATGTAAATAGTGTGGCAGTCTAATATTTCATTTTCCAATGGCAACTGTGAATGTAGAAGCAGGTCAGTAATGAATGGTGAACCCACCCTTCTGTTCTCAGCTGCTCTGGTGCAGGTCTAGAGATGCTTCTTTACTGCAGAGGTTAACTCCAGAGAGCAGCAACACCATCAAATCCCTGGCAAGTGTACAAGTGAAAAATGAGTCAAGCCTAAAAACAATGAAAACAGATAGAAAAGGGGCCAATTAGTCATATCATTGATAAAATTAAATATGACACAAATACATCTAATTATGTCTTTGCTCTCAATTCAGATTTTATTAGCTTGGGAGCCCTCAGAGGTAGCCTAAATTATATGTATTATGCTTAGTTTGATGGGATTTTTTACCCTGTTTGTGTTATGGCCTCCTGGGCTAGATCCCCAGCTGGCACAAATAAACGTTGCTGTTACCTTCAGTAGGACTGAGAGCATTTTACACAGTGGAGGACCAGGCACCCCTGCTGGATTTGTTGGCTGACTAACCAGATCCTTGGATAGTTTGGGGAGGGGTATGTGTGTGTTCTTCTTTTTCTTCTTTTTTTACCACATGAAAGCATTTAGGGTTTAATCTCACAGCATTTCTCTGCAAGCTTTAGAAAAGTGAACACTATCATACAATTGCCATGATGGAAAAAGGAAAACTAACAACTTTCTCAGTCTCTGTAAAGCGTATGAAAAACGGAGTGGGAAAGAAATCTCTTTCATTCCGCAGCAGTGCAAATGTGCTCTGTAGTGCAGCCTTGATCTCCCAGTTTCCAGACCCTGAAACTAGTTAAAGTTCACCACAGACCTTCATTTAGCATGTGCCTTTTCCATACGAACAGAAACACAGACGTGCAGGGGATGATATGTATCCACATCTTGTAAGAGTATGAAGTGGCTCTCTTTTATTGTGTCTGTAGCATAGCACATGGTACAAGGAATAATAGGTCTCAGCTGGCACTTTAGTAATACTAGTTATAATTACACCCCTGAAAGATGCATTAAAAGAACATTATTATTATGGTGGAGTTAATCACTTTGCTGTTGCAATATGCTGGAATCAGTGTCACTTGCTCACATCCCCCTCACGGCTTGCATAGCATGTGTAGTGCCAACTTTGTGAGCCGTTTTTCAGTGTTTTGCTTTCTCCTCATCATTTCAAGGGTGGCTGCAGATCATGTTGTAAATACAATAATCAAACTTGCTTTGATGACAGAATTATTAATATCCCTGTGGGTCTTGCTTCTCTATTATGTCAGTTCTTCAGAAATATGAATTTGTATGTACAACTTACTTTGGAAATAGAAGTGGGCTATTAATCCCATTTTAGAGGGTTCCTTTATCAGCAATATGTTCTCCTAATTGATTTACATGGTACAAAATGTACATCTGCATGATATTTTCAAAAGGCAATTCCTCTAACAGATTTGTTGTGTCATCAAATAATGTATAATTTTAATGAGGCATTGACTAAATTTACAAATTATAATTTCAGAGGGAATCTAGAGAAATCTGCATGCATAATTGTTAAGAATAACCAAATGTGGAAAGTAATCATTAATGGCAAATCGTTAAATGGCGGTCAGTGTGTCAAGTGAGGGTCACGTAACAGCACTCCGTTCCCAAATCTGCGCATGTCATAGAGGGTATGGTGGTCAGTCATATAAGACACTAGCTGAGAAGCAAGGACCCATTAAAGAGATTTTAAATCAGATAAGGTGTAATATTCTCCACTGATTCATAGCCACTGAATTAACTGTGGTTGTTGAAGGCACATCTTAGGGCAAGAGAATAAACTGAAGAGATACAAGGATAAGAATGATAAAATCAAATTCATTAAGATAAATACAAAGTTGTTTTAAAAAAAACGAATAAGCAACGGTGCCGTTACTTGGTCAGATTCTTTCAGGCAGGAGCACAGAAGGAAAAGTAGGAAGTTCACAGGAAACTTTCTTGTGCTTTTTGCTGTTGGAAACAAACCTCTCAGTTTTTTAATTCTAGACTTGATCAAAACCTCCCTGAAACTCAACACAAGTAGTTTTTTTGTGGTCTTCAGTGGATTTTGGATCAGAATCTTTGAACATAAGCTCTGGATCTGGTAGAATGACATCAGGCACCTTCTTGGAGGATGTGTTCATAGACGAGGAGGGATATTCTAAGCTTCAGTTGCAATAATGTAAATTGCCAGCTCATTTGTAAGAGTAGAAAGGCATGGGGAAAAAACCTTCAACAAGTATACATAAAAAAATTATATATACGGAGACAGAAAGTGTGAGCATCCACCGTCAAGCCTTTCCTTTCTTTGAACTATTTAATTTTTGATTCATTACATATTTTTGCAATGGGGATATTATATTTTATTGGCTTTAAAGGGACAAGGTTGGGTGCTGTGAATGGTAGTATGCCTTTTTTAACACCTGTTGAGAGTTTTTCCTAGTTGATCACAAAGAAGGTATTTTCTGCAGATGTTGTTTTTTGAAAAATCCCTAACATAATCCTTCCATAATTCCAGCAGCTGTAATAATACCATTAATAACCACTTGACTGCTTAATCAACATTCGTTGGTTAACTGTGGCTTTCCCCAATATTTTTAAGATGATTTTGCACAAAGTTAGGCAGGAACTTTTTGACAGAGTGGGATTTTTTTGTGTGAGGAAAATTCCAGCTTCTCACAGGTACTTTTGAGAGGAATATGTCACCGCTGATGACAGTCCAACCAAAGCCCCTTCCTCAAGTAAAGGATAGGATGGATGATTGTTTGGGGCCCAAGTGCAGAGACAGACAAACTCACCCAACTCGTTTGGGCATTCAAGTCATCTGTTTAGGCTGTTGTTTTGCCTGCTGAAGTGTATGCTCTTCAGGCAAGAGGATCAGAGATCATTTCCTTCCCACCAGCTGAAGGCCTCTGGAGTATAGTCTGCTTTGGGTGAAGGTGTCCGTCCTGACATCCCCTCAGCTCAGGCTAGTTAGGGAAGAAAGCAACTCATAGCTTAATCTACATGTACCATGGGCCATCACTGAACCAAAATCAGAGCTATTTGATAGCATAGTTACACCTTTTAACTCTGTTCTTAATATTCATTATTTTGGTGAAATATAATTTCTTCTTGATTTTCATTATTTTGGTGTGATTTTTTTTTTTTTTAAAGCATCCTGCTGTGGAAAGGGGGAAAATATATACAAAAAATAAATAATTTTCTCATTTGCTGTAACAAAAATTAAGAGAAAAGAAGGACAGTGATATAGGTAAAGAAAACTTCCATCAAAACCAGAGAAGATGGCTGTACACATGGGTTGATTGATCCTCAATTTGGTTCTGGATGGTTTTGGGGGGGAATTTAAGCCTTTTGCCCTGAAACATAGTGAAATGAAATCACTTAAAGAAGATCCTGACAACTCTGTGATTTTATTCTGAGAGTGTAACTATCTGAGATATTATTTTCCAGGTGTTTAAGCTAGATTTTGGATCCTCCCACTCTTTATCTCTCTCCCTTGAGATTTTCTTTCAAACAATACTATTTCTATAGTGACCCTTACCAAATACAGTACTGACCTGGTGAGCAGAAGTGCTAACTTCCAAAGCTTCCATCTCTACCTGTTAAAGAAAAAAAAAAAGTCACTATGTTTCTGCTGAGTGTCTTACAGTGAAAAAGACCAAAACCTTTATAAAGATAAATAAATATGATGCAGTTTGCCCTCTTTTGTGACACCAGAACATCACAGCAGGACCTGGAAGTATTGCAAATGTTTAACAGGAAACAATCAGCTAAATGTAGGTTAAGGTCTATTTAGCAATTACAATGCGTAATGATGAATACTTGTACTAATATGAAGATTACAAAAAACTCCAATCATTAGAAGAAAGGTGATTTTGTTTTTTTCTGTGCATGATGAGCATAATCAACATCAGTAATTCTCAAATACCAGAATACTCCCATTGATCAGTGGAAATATTTATATCCCTGTTGTTGGTTAACCCCAGTAGGCTGCTAAGCTCCGCACAGCTGCTCACTCACTCCCCTCAACGGACAGAAGAGCCAATGTGAGAATACTCATGGGTTGAGTTAAAGACAGTTAATTAGGTAAAGGAGAAAAAAAAAAAGGGAAAAAAAGAAACCCAAAATAAAACAAGTGATGTAAAGGCTATCTCTCCCCATCAGCCAATGGATGCTCAAACAGTCCCTAGAAAACTCCACACCTCCTTACCTTCTGTTACTGAACATGACATCATATGGTATGGAGGAATATCCCTTTGGTCAGTTGGGGTCAGCTGTCCCTGCTCTCGCGTACCCCCAGACTACTGACCGGCAGTGCAGCATGAGAAACAGAGAAGTCTTTGATGCTGTGTAGGTAATATTCAGTAACAGATAAAATGGCAGTGTGTTATCAACATCATTTTTGTCACAAGTCCAAAGCACCATAGGAGCTAGTATGAAGAAAATTAACTCTATTCCAGCCCAAACTAGCACAATCATTGAACAGTTGCTATTAGATTACAGGAGGTTTTTTCAGAGGGAAGTCTTTAAAAGTTTGGCCTTTGGGCAGATATGCACACAACTTCTTGTGTCCCTGAAAATTCAGTGAAAATTGTTGTAGCAAATTCTTATACTAATTCTTTCATTTCAAATACTTTTAATTATACAGGGATAGTTTGGTAAGATAAATTTCCTTTAGTCTAAAATTTTTATGGCAAATAAAAAATAACAGTTTTTCAAGTCAGATTTTGTTAAAACTGAATGAATATTAGACTACATTCATACACCTGTTAACATATATAGTTTGGAACAATAAGAGCTGCAGATTTTTTTGTGAAGGCCTGGTAAAACTCCCAGGATTCTGAGGGATTTATAGTTTTCATTGTCATTGAGACAGAAACTATTTCTTTATAACGATTCCAATGCAAATCAGACATGATTTTGCTGTATTTCACTTCCTGCCATTGGATAAAAAATAAACTAAAACTTCAGTTGAGACTAAAGATAAGGGTAAGGCATGGGGCAGGGGAATGTTTTGTATAAAATTTTTGAAATCTAAGCCTGAAATTTCTCAAAAGCATTGATATGTATTTGACTTTTCATAATTCTTAATTTCCTTGATCTTGCGTTCTCTCACTGAAAGTTTCTTGCATTTTTGTAGCATAAGCCATTGTTCATCAGTTATTAATGCCTAATTAAAACACAGTCATGAATAAGTTCCCTAAAGTGTTCCTTTAGGGATGCCACTGTATCTTTTTAAGGCTTGCGTCTCTTTCTGCTATTTCTAAGATGAAGATAGCTGAGTCACAGTAAATGCTAATTTCTGTAATGAGATTGCCTCATGCAGTGGCATTCCCTCTGGAGTGAAGAACTGACAGTGTTGCAAATGCATCAGCTCATTTAGAAGGACCTGAACTAGTACTAACCTGTCACGTCCTCCAGGGAAAACCAGGTAACAGAAAAAGCAACAGAAAAGTCACCTCAATAGGTAAGTTGTTCTCCATGAAAACAGGGCTGCTTTGTGCTTGTCATTTCAATGGTTTGGATCAAAAGTGACTTAGGAAAACACAATTGCGATTTTTATATTTTTTTTCTCCTTGCATTTCACACACTCCACGGTCTTCCTGCACTCTGTCTTGTGCACATTCTTAATCTCTTTCCCTCCCACGTTTCTGAAGTCTACATTCCTTTCTTCTACTGCTGTTCTGAGTCATATTTTTCATCTGTTCACACCCTCCTCTTCCTGTATTCCTCATAAGCGTTCTTAGTCTCTTTGTTTCTCTTTCACTTTGACTTTACTGGACAATACTTTCCTGTTTTCCTGTTGTTGTGCCCCATATTTTGTACGAGAACATGGTTCTTGCTTTCTTATGTCATTCATCGGTTCTTCTGCTGCTTCTCAGATACCTCTGAAACCATCTTTGTCTTTCCAACCCCTACTACTTAAAGTCTTCATGTCAGTATACCATAAAATGCCTCGTGATCAAATTTTCTTAGCAAATGCTGAATAAGATGGTTAAAGTCTTCCTTTAGGATCAATGATGTTGGTCATTCTGAAAGAGGGTATTACTGGGGGTGGTCGAAAGTGCAGAAGAGGTGAGTGGAAGAACTGGATTTCTTCCTGAGCCTGACATTCATGTCTTTAGACTAGTTCCTCCTTTAAAATCTTTGTATTTCTTGTTTGTTTAGAAAACACTCAATATTTGTACAGTATTAGTAAGGAACATATGATGAAGGGTGAAGTTCCATTCTTTTAGGTAAATGAAGAAGTGAGCTTCACAAAAGATTATAAGTACAGGACTGTGGTATATTATTTCAGCCTCAGGTGTTGATTTTGCCTCACTAAATTCCTAAGAATATGCTTATTTTCCCTTTTCTATCTTATATTCTTGCATATTGGTTGTATACGCTGACAAGCAGTTACTACATTTCATCTCAGGGATGGCTGTACTTCAGTGCTTGATGAAGTGATCCCTTTGTCTACTTTTTAC
This sequence comes from Anarhynchus alexandrinus, assembly GCA_008711295.1. Lineage (NCBI taxonomy): Eukaryota > Metazoa > Chordata > Aves > Charadriiformes > Charadriidae > Anarhynchus > Anarhynchus alexandrinus. Next base: position 2,301,707 of record VUYV01000151.1, read on the forward strand.
ATAAAATCTCTTGGGATAAAAGGCAACACATGAAGATATGTAGAATTGCACTCATTTTATTCCAATCTAGTTGTAAAAGCTGAAAGAAATGAAAATACGAACAATAAGGTACAGATAATAAACTTTTGCGAGCAACAGAAATTAGAAAAAAATACTGAATTGTTTAATTCTAAAATTACATCCATCCACCTCTTGATTTTTAAGCAAACTTTTCATTGGGTGACTCATCCATCAAATGTTGAGGTCAGCAAATAATGTTAACATACAGTAAAAATTCCTAATGACCACCAGTTGCATGTAAAGTATCAACGTTTTGCTTATTGTATACGACACAGAAGGAGGAAGTAACACAACCTGCATTTTATTACTTGAATCAGATGCAAAGGGTTTTCAAAACTTCAAATTCAACTGAAAGCAGCTGTTGGGAAAATATCATTACATTATACCTTAAGCTACAAAAGCCAATTTAATGGTGACATTTTATTTTATTCAGATGGTCCCTTCTTTTATTCTGTCTAACCCAGTAAAGCCTGTGGAAATTGTATCTGGATGAAATCACCAGAAGGTGAAGGGCCCATGACTAAAAACATTCTTTAAAGATTATTCAGGGTTACAGTCAAATGGAATAGCAGCACTAACGAGAGCAAAGGTCTCCATAGCTACAGGAAGTAATATTACATTGTTTAGCAGTACCTATAAGAAAACACAGTCTTGTTACTACATTTGGTTAAATGTAGATTAAAGTGCTGTTCAAAACCATTAGATACTGTAGTAAACACAGGTATTTTAAAAGGGGGTATGTCATTGGTCCAGAGCAGTATACAATGGTGGTTGCAGGGGAAGTACCTCACACCCCATTCACTTCAAGTTGTAGTTGTTGCACTAGTTTAATTAACTATTCCTATGATTTGAGTGAATTATTTTTGATCCATCTCTCACCTTAGATGTTAATACATTCATCTTACTTGTGGCTGAGCTTAACCATTGTACTTTTACCTTTAGCTTCAGTAGATATGATAAAAACATGAGAGGAGTCGTTCAAGTTAGAGCAGAGTTGATCTTGTGCCAGCGTCCAGCCCATGACTGTGGTCAGCAGAGGAGGAGTGTGAGCATAAAATGCTCTGCCCTGTGGCATCTCCCCTGGCTTCTGGACTGCAGGTGCATCTCACCCTTCTGGCTGGCAGCCCTCAAAAAACTTTGCTTCCATGAAAACCGTGGCTGTTACCTTCTTTAACTCCTTTAGACTTTTCATTTTCACACCACTCTGTGACAGTGAGCTTCGTGATTTAAATTTTCATTAGATGAAAAAAAGTACTACTCTTGTTTTCAACCTGCTGCCAGATACCTTCACTCGGTGCCCTGCTGAACTTGTTATGAGAAATTCTGAATGTTGCCTAATGAGCTATTAAGATCAGAAGAGATTAAAATATAAAACTAAATTATTCTTCCTTTCATGCCAAAGAAGCAAATCCTGATTAATTTCAAGAATTAAGCCCAAAGGAATAGAAATGTACATTGAAACTAGGTATAAAATTCCTTTAGGGGGGGAAAAAAAAAAGAAAAAAAAAAGAAAAAATGTTTAAAGTAACAAAACCCAGGGAGGCTGCTGGGTAGACATATTTGTATATCTGCATCTTCACTAGTATACTAGGTCCAGTAATGCTACCAGGCTGAATAGTTACCTTAAAATTGAGATGATTCTCTAATATGTATATTCTGTTTATTTGGGGCATTTGCCAAAACCATTCAGAATATAATAGTCAATGTCATTTCTTAGAAAAAATGGAAATGGGTGACTCCAGAGCTTGTCAGGAAATCATCATATTTGCACATAACCATGATCAGAACAAAATATACATATGCATACGTATACATATATCTATCCATATATATATTTATGTTTTATATATATATTTATGTTTACAAAAATCTAGCAAGTGTTTCAGTGTACTCATTTCACTTTACTAACATTTGATGTTAAATAAAACATAAATATAAAAACATGCTTAATTTACAAAGCAAATTTATTTGATTTTCCTCCAAATTCAATCACCTGAAAGTTATTATTAAATCTTGGGATACCAGTTCCTTTCAGGTTCTTTCAAATTGCCCCAAAACAACAAAGAAAATCTCATTAAACTATCCGTTATTCTTTGTAATGTTCATAAAGTTTCCATGTACCTTGAAGCGACTAATTCACTTAATGAATCATCTCAGATGACTGTAACCAATATGTTTTCTCGCAGGGTTTGAATAACCAGCTATTAGAGATTTAAGACGTAACTCTGTATTTTCAGAGGTGTTCTGACAAATAGTTATCCAGTGAGTAGCCATTACTTTCATATGTAGTTTACAATAAACCTGAATGTAACTTGAATATGTCTGCATAATCAAGTCTTAAAACAGATATATTTTCCTGCTCGTGACTGAATCAGAAAAAGGACATTTTTACCCATTGTCACGAATAACTTTCCAAACAAAAGCATTGCAGAAGCTTAAATATACAGACACAAAGAATTCTGAGAAAGTTCAGGCTAGTCAGTGCTGTCAAAAAAATTTCTTGCAAAGGGGACAGCTTTGATTACTCTGAATAACAATAATGCTGAGGTAGGAAAATTCTTCAAAAATCCCCACTGATCCAACTTTTGTCTTTGCAGTTAAAAGTTCATTGAAGTATTGTTTGAACTGATGGAGAGATTAGAAGTACGAAATCATTGCTGAAATTCTGCGACTGTTATGAAGCATAAACATTAGGAAATTAATTGATTTTTCCCAACTGAATTGTAAATGGTGTGCAATATTTGAGTTGGCAAGACTTAAATAGGTTGGTCATTTTGAAGTACATCATAACCCAATTTCTTCAAATGATTTTTTTTTCCTTTTCCCATAAGGCGTTTACATTATTTACATAGCCAATGTGGTTTTCCCTTTTGTTTTAGACTATTCTTTGCTTGTTCACAAAATACAAAATCATATTTCTTCATGCATAAGTGGTTGATTTAGGCGTGTGTTCCAACAGCTGTTTTAATGCAAAAAGGATGAAGTGAAATAAAAATTAAATTGGGAATTTGTTTGCTTGTATACTTCAAAATGCATGCTTATGTTGAAAAAAATATGGCAATATTTCACTGTATTATACTAATTTGTTTATACAAATACTGATCTGCATACTTACTGCAAATGATGCATACATTTGTAAAACTGAAAGAGTAGATTGACATGTAAGGAAAGCACATCTTACCAAAACCTCTTCCTGATTCCATTTATAAGAACTGATGAAACAGTTTTAATGCAAGAATATCTGCAACCTGCCTTTACCAGCTTTAGGTCCCAATGTAGCAAGACATTTAAGCATGGAGGCTTGGGAAGCGAGAAAAATGTTAACAAAATCTACTAAACCAGAATTTTCAGACTATCCTGCTAGATTGGAGGGGGAGGCTTATTCAGCATTTCTATGTTCAGTAAAGATTTTTTGCCATTTTCATTCTTTTTTTCAGGCTGTCAGACATATTATACAGCATGGATAATTTACATTTGATGACTTTCATGGTATGCTGTAAAGTCCACCTTTCTTTGAAGTATTTACAACTATTGGAGAGTCCAAAGGGTTGTCAATTGTTAGAAGGGCAGACAATTAAGTTTTAATTTGTCTAATTTGCTGGTCGTTGGTTGTAATGAATACTGTTGTTGTACGTGGAGCATGCTGAGCAGCTTTTATATTCATATTTGCTAGCACGGGTGTCTAGCTGCTTTGCTAGAAAGATTTTCTTGTTACAGCTACCTAGATGCACATTTTAAAACATTGTTTCTAATTAACCTCAGTATGGAAAGAATTCTGCCTACTGTGACCGTATTTTAGTGGAAGTCACTCACAAAGTACAATGAACAGGTTACAGAAAAGTTAGGGCAAACAAACCATGTGTTACTTACATCTTTTTAATTTTGCGATGACTTTTCAATCATTTAACCCAAGAAAAAAACTACATAGCTCAGCTGAACCAGACAAACCCTGTAAGTCAGAAATCCTGTTACCAACAAGAAACAGAAGGAAGACTTCCACGCTATGGAAGATATTCCAGTCTGTAGGCAGAAGTCTGTACTTCTTCAGAACCTATGCAAGGCGTGTTTAGTCTATGCCATACACTGTAGCAGAGGTATAAACAGTTATATCTGATATACACGCCATGTCATCTATAGCTGTAGACCTTGAAAAAATGTTTCCAAGAACCTCAAACAAGCAGGCTGACACATGCCAAGGGTTTGGAGAATGTTGCCGTGCAATTCTCCCCTGCACCACATGAAAAGGATGTAGTGGATGATGGAAGCTGAATGTAACCCATAAATTTTGCCACCTCCTATTCCTCTCCTCCAGCCCCAAAAGGTGTCCAAAAGGAGCTTAAAATTGTTTGAAGGCCTTCCTGCAAACTGCTGCCTCCTAAGAAATGTTGATAGCTAACCGTGCTACTCTGGGACAAGGACAAGCTAAAAGAGGTTGTAATTACTCTTCTGCTCAAGCTTCCACTGTTAAAGGCCAGATATGCTGCATACCTGATGTAAGAATGATATAGAGTTTGCTTTCTTCCATGTAAGGAAATCCTTTCCCTGACATTTAATGGAACAAATACGGCTCCGAATGCTTCTTATTCCCGTGCGGGTGTGGCCTATCCTCTGGCCTATATTTGTTAATTCCTCTGGAAATCCCAGATCAGGGAAGCATCCAGGCTTTTATGTTGTTGGGTTTTTTTACACAAGTAGGTTGGAAGTGCTTCCCTTGAACACTTTTAATTGGTTTTGGTGTAAAACCAATTTGACTGGGGTCAAAATCAGACCTAGAAACTTAAAGAAATGAAGCCTACAGACNGTGATAGCTAGCAGTACCGTGCTACTCTGGGACAAGGGCAAGCTTAAAGAGGTTGTAATTACTCTTCTGCTCAAGCTTCCACTGTTAAAGGCCAGATATGCTGCATACCTGATGTAAGAATGATACAGAGTTTGCTTTCTTCCATGTAAGGAAATCCTTTCCCTGACATTTAATGGAACAAATACGGCTCCGAATGCTTCTTATTCCCGTGCGGGTGTGGCCTATCCTCTGGCCTATATTTGTTAATTCCTCTGGAAATCCCAGATCAGGGAAGCATCCAGGCTTTTAGGTTGTTGGGTTTTTTTACACAAGTAGGGTGGGAGTGCTTCCCTTGAACACTTTTAATTGTTTTTGGTGTAAAAACAATTTGACTGGGGTCAAAATCAGATGTAGAAACTTAAAGAAATGAAGCCTACAGACAGCTGAGAAAAGCACCGTTTCTCCTTGCACATTTATCTTATTCAACTTGGGGGGCCTGGGGTTAATTAGAAGAACAAAAATTCTGTTAAACAAGGTTTTGTAAAGTAGATCTGCGTTCTTCCTGGATTTAAAACTCATTGGTTCTACTCTCTGGATAAGTATAAAAGAACTATTCACCTCTTGGTATATTCATTTCATCTCACCATTGACATTCAAGCAACTCAAACACAGCAACAAGTCAACCTTTGGTGATGAAACACTAATGAATCTTTAAAAGGACTGTTGATGTAATACTATGCTGATGGGATAGCGAGCTCTTTATTTTTGTTTTCTACTTATAAACATACTGATTGATAGAATACTTCTTTAGATTCTTTAGGAATTTGAGGTTTTTTCCTTGCTGAATTTTGATTTTGAAGTTTATTGTTCATTTTAATTAGCAAAAAATTTCCCAGTGTCAGTCAAGGAAATGGAAAGCATTTGGTACCAAAAAATGAGATGAAGTGGCACTAACTTTGATAAAAATTGACAAATTAAGCAAGTAAACAAAAATCACTGTGAGTTACTTCCTCTTTATCACTAAGGTGTCCCCGTTTCCGTGGTAAGACTTTTAGCATAATTTCCCACTGAAAATTAATGATTTGGCTGTTCAGTTTCTGAAAACACTGATTCTTTCTGTCATGTTCTGTGCCGATGGGTCTTTCACATCTTTTGCTCCAAGAAGCATAATATCTTTTGACTATAAAGAAAAGTTCAGCAAAGAGGCTTTTTTGATAATAGTTTCATATTTTCTTTAGTCGTAAATTGGATGTATAAAGTTGTTGTATACTGTCGGTTTCTGCTTTGCTGCTCTGTAGTACTTTATGGAAGTTTAACTGATGTTTTGCCTGTTATGTTATTGAATGAATTTTGATATACTTTGTTTCAGGAAAGAATCAAAATGTGTCTCCCATTTGGAAAGATTAAGACTCTGAAAGTAGATGTCATAAATCCTTAAAGGGAAAAAAGATGCTATAATAGGTGTTTACATCAGTAGAAAGTCTGTCATTTTCAGCGTGCAGCTACTCCAACATCAGTGAGAACTGCACACATATGTGGAGTTCTCTGTGGAGGCTATAACAATATGCAAGGACAAAGACATACTTCTTCAAAAATATTTAGGCAATTAAATCCCAGTGATGGATTGATTTTTCAATGGCAGCCAACTGTGTAGCTTTGGACACTTGGAGGAATCAGGACTGTTTTAAAAAATCAGCACCTCAACTGCTTCCAAATATGCATGACTAGTTATGAAATAACATTTATGGAAATGAAATATAAATTAAAACCAGGATATTTGTTCAACAAATACCAAAACAGGCTTAAGATTTTCAAAGATTTTGTATGTGAAAGATCATGTAATTCAGAAAGATTTATGTAAAAAAAAAAAAAGATAAACCAAAAACAAGGAAAAAAGTTGTGGAATTGCATACTAATTTCCAGTCATATTTTCAAGATTACTAGAATCAATACAAAGAAAGGGTAAAATTACTGGACACACAACTGAAAGTCTTTTGTAGTTCAAAAAACTGCAGCCCCTTTATCCATTGAGAAGTCACCTGAGAGGACACAAAACTGGACACCATAAAACAATATACTGTATCCTTTCATATTCATAAATCTATTCCTTTCTTTGTTCTGCAAGCAATCTATTCTCATGTGTGATCATCTTTCCAAGTACTAGTCAGAAAATGTTTATCTTTTTTTAGCAACATGTTTGCCTTTCCTTTGTTTTTAAGTTTCTGTTATTCTGTCTTAAAAAAAAAAGTCTCGAACATTTTAATTGGATACAAAAGTCTGGATGTGTAGATTGATTTAATATGGTACATTTCACTCCATGGAAAATATGATTTCCAGGGAGAAAAGGTCTACAAACTTTTTTTTTATTTTATTTTTCTTAAATCATAACAAGACATCTGAAATTACAGATGAAATAAGGTGGTTCTGCAAATTACATGGAGTCTGCACATCTTTAGGAGTCTGTGTTTAAAATTAGTTCTAAAGTGTAGGATGTAGGATGGGGATTTTTAACAAAGGTCAATTAAACATTAAACAAATTCCAGCACTGTGATTTCTTATTGTTACATATGGTATATAAAACCCAGAATCTTTTGATGGCACTCTAAGAGCTGAGAAAACTGTCTGATTATTCTCTGAACTTTGATATAGGCCCAATCTAGAACCAGCCAAAAAAATAATATTTTCTAACCCCTAAAAGGTAATTTTTTATTCAGCAATAGTAATGGAAGGAAAAACAACAACTTTTTTTATTTAAAGGTGGTGCTTAATAAAAGTTTGAATAAGATATAGGGCTTATATATAGCCTCTGATGTAACAGCGGATTGCTTTTCTTTATGCCTGAGGTTTTGTCCACTGCCACATGCCTGTTTTCCTAATAAATCCGTTGGTATCTATTTTCAAATAATTGCCTCTCTTCTATGTAGTATAATATATTTTAAGCATAATTTGGTGTATCTCAGATTACATCATCCCACAGTACATACTTAAATATCCAAGAAGTTATATTGCTGTATACATCCACTGGGACAAATTCTCCTCTAGTATACATACCAAGAGAAATCTTGTATGAGGAAGTCTACATGGAAGTCAATTAAGTGGCAATCATTTACAGCGCTTAATTTTACCATTAAACTCTAAGAAGGGACCATAATTTTCCAAATGTGTGTGGACACACTACGATCAGGAGGTCTCAGTTGGTTAGAGATTCATTCTAGGGGTTATTGAAATACAAATACATGACATTGATAGAACAGAGCAAGAAGGATTTTTCTCAGTGAGTTTCATCCACAGTTAAAAATAAGCTTTATTATGATAAGTATGAAATCACAGTAAAACCAAATGCAGGAGTATTTCCCCTTCTTCCCCATAGAAAACTATTACATTTACATAACTGTAGTTGAAAACTAATTTGTGCATGGACATACTATTTCATTTTTATGTTCTAACTAGTCACCTGTTAATGTCCATTCCCTCCTACATGCTATTTAAAACAAAACAAAACAAAACAAAACAAAACAAAACAAAAAATAAAACTGACCTTCAAATTGTCTGAATATTCTTTAGGTCTAATAACCCATTATATAGTTCCAGCTTTGTGGCCATGTTAGCTTAACATGATAAAGTGTCTCTACATGTTCCTCTACTAACATCAACAGGAGAAGGGAAATATGTGACAGTTGCTAAAGATTTACTTCCGAAATCATGCTTCTTATTTGCTTGCACAAATGGTCAAAGAGAGTGATGAGTGACCTCTTGCTCTGAGTTCAAGCAAGTTACAAAAGGCAAAGAAAAATGGTACCGCTGGTCACTGACAGATGAACTCCTCGTTTGTCAATACAGCTTCATTGAAAAAGCAGGTAATAGCCTTGCTAACGTCACTGAGAAACTTCAACACCAGCTTTGGCCCACAGCACCTATGCTCTGTTTATAACTACTGCAGAAATGAGCAATATAAGCTTTGAACATTCTCAAGAGCTAATTTCACTAACAGTCAATGGATTATCATAAACTACTTTTGAGTTGTAGAATATGGTATTGACAAAGAAGGATGAAATAGTGAAAGAACGATAATGAAAGAATACCGTGAGGGCTAATACTTTGTGTTTGAATTGTAGAAGTGAGTTAAGTCTCAAAGTACCAAATCCCTCTGAAACTTAGAAAAGGCAAACTAAGACTTGGAAATATGGCAGATTCAACAGTTTCTCTCTTTAAGTCCAGTTTCTTATTCTAACAGAAATCCAGATTTTCAGATTAACTAGGAAAGTTATTACAAATTGATATATTCTGAATTTCACTCAGCTGTTTGACAAAGCCACTTGCATCTCTGACTTTTATGAAATAACAAGGTGGGAGGAAAGAATCTGTTTGCTCCTACCATACGTTCCCACCGGTCTCTTTTTCAAACCTAGTTCTTTCATCAGTTCTGGATGAGTTCAGTCCATACCTCCTCAGCCTTTTCCACTTTTGTCAGTCCTACCCAGTATTAAACTACAAAAACTGTAAGGACATACCTCAAGGGTGGAACTGATTCAACAGCTGTTACCTCTAAACCTGCTTAAAATCCAATAGTGTTACCTGTCCAAGCCAGTTGTCCACCCTTTGCTAGTGAAGTTTTCATAGTATTCTGAAACCTCGAACTGTCTTCCCCACTTCACCACTCATGACATCAGTCCTACAGTTCTTTCATCTGCAGTGATATATGTCATGGCAAGGAGAGGCAGACAAAGAAGGATCGAGGTCCAATATTGTAGGCTATTTTGTCAGATAATGACTTCAGTTCCAGCCTAGAATGGCAACAGATCCATCCCATTAACATGGTCTTTGCTTCTGTGGAAAAACTTTGGTCTCTTTCCAGTTCCCGGGGAACATACAGCTATGTTCCAGATCAGTGTTTGTCCCATACTTTTACATAAGACTTGTTCAGTCCACCTCTGCTTGACTCTTCTCTGCCTGTATTATACCCCTTGAGCAGCACATGAAGCTGGTCAGATGTTCTCAGTTCCTGAGGCTGCTGAGGCAGCTGGGAAGCCCCTCTTCTTCCCATCTCACACCTCACACTGCAGCCTCTCTTCCATCTGTTGACCTGACATTTAACCATTTCATTTCAGGATGTAGTACACTGACATATTCTGCTGCCTGCCATTGTCTAACAAAAGGAGTCTTATTCTTTGGGTCAGAAAAAAAAGATGCATCCATAACTGGAACTCTGGTAATGTTGCTGTTTTCAATCTCTTTTTCCCTGGATATACATACAATCCATCAATCAGAATGACAAACTTGTGACAGTGTTTGCAGTGTACTGCTCCAGTGCCATGTGTTTTACAATCACCTTTACTTTCCACACTCTGCAAAAGTTTTAGAAACTCCCACACCAAGGTGGGGGAAGAATGATGTGTAAGGGCTTTAACTTTTCATGGGAGTTAAAAAAGATTAGTGTGGGTTGCTAAAACAGATACAACCTAGGTGAAGCAACTTGTTATTTTGCTAAAAGTCCTTGTTCTTAGATCAGTCTTTTAACTTGACTTTAACATACACCACTCATAAGAATTTTATATTTTGTTTCTCAGTCTTGTGGTTTTTCAGAAACACCATGGGACTAAGCTGGGAGGGAAGAAATAATTATAAGAATTCAAACTGTATCTATGGGGGCTGTTATGTTATAGGAAATTAAGGACTGTGGAGACAATCAGTCCCAGCCCTCCACCACAGGTTAATTCCCAGGTCTTTACCACGGGCTGCATGGTGGCAGAGCTCAGTGCTTAAAGGGGACGTCCAAGGAATGAGTGACAGAGTGAAAAAAGTAGGAGACATCATGCATAGAAAAGGTAGGACAATTCAGTTTCTTTCCATCCAGGCCCTGTACAACTGACAGGGTAAACCAGTGAAAGAGTTTGCTGTAAGATCCCAAAGACACCATATCCAACTATCAACATAAAGAGTCTGGAGAAGACCTAAGCTGTCTGAAGAGGTCCAGCCTCAAGGATAACAGGGAAAGACTACAAAAATCTCAGAATACTGTAAGCTGAACACATTAACTTGTTATTCTAATATAAAATTTCAAGAGAAGATAGAAGAGTGCATTAGGACACAATGTTAAGTTAGGAGAGCTTTATGTCTGACCGGTAGAGCAGGATTCAGTAGCCCTCATGTACATGCCTGTTGCCACAAAGGTGCACAAGATTGTCTTTTGTCCTCAATCTGCAGCTCCAGTGGGGGCAAGATACTGCCCCTTCCTTATTGACATCTCCACTACTCAGGAGTCTAAAATGGTACTGAACAGTATTGAAGCAAACAAAGGTTTGTGTAGTTGTAGTGCTGATACAGTGGGAGAGAGGTGACAGTATCCAAAAGAAATTTGCACGTTTTGTCTCTCCCGTTAATCCCTAGCTCCTCTTTCCCCACTGCAGTACTGAGGGCTTGTAAATTCCTTGTGTTTCAGATCTCTTCAGCTCCCTGACCTTGTGTACTGCTTATGGAAAGGTGAAGAGAAGTTGTCGTCCTAGGCAATGCCAGAGTGTACGTGCTTATCTTAGCTTTGATAGTCCCACAATATGGGGCATGCCCTTGTCACTTGATGCAGTGGGTAGGGGAGAAAGGTCATCAGGCAGCACTGGGTTGTGACTGCTCCTCAACTCGCTGCAAGCCTTGCAGTTACCAAGCAAGAATTAGTGACCCGGTAAAATATGTCATGTATTTACCACAGAAAACGATTGGAAGCAACAAGGCACGAGAAGGTACAATGCTTAAGAGTTTTATCACAGAACAATCACGTATATTACTGGACACCTTTAATCGGCCCCAAAGCAGATAGCTTTGTCTAAACCTCAAATATATTTATACTTAGTGTTTCAATATTAATATTAGTAAACAAAATATTATTAGTAGTTATGTGCCATTTGACTTTTACTGTTTACTCCAGTAATTTGTAAGCTATGAAATCTTTATTCAACACTCATACATACAGTCCGTTCTCTTATCAGTGAGCAGATAGTAGATTTCTTTTTATTTTCTTTTTATTTGTGCCGTTTTGACATATATTTGTTTTTAATGATTTTTAAATGGCAAAAAAAACCCATTACAGACTGTCTACAAAACAGCCATTTTCTTATATATGGTAAACTTCAAAGCAGTGTAAAAATGGTCAGATTCTGTTAAAGACACCTCTTTTTTAAATGTATTTAATTCTTTTCACACTACTCTAGGGTCATACCAGGAAGAATATGTCTTAATTTGATAGCCTTAATCTAAATCTCCTTTGTGGTTAACCTCTGATAGCCTTTTTGGCCTCTGTTTAGAACCTCATATCAGACCTGTCCACTCTTCTAAATATACCCTGATCCATGTCTCTATTTTTGTATACGAAACAGCTCAGAAATTAACTTTCAAGCTCTGTACATTCAGTTCAAAGATGTAAAACTGACAGGATTGTTACTTTGCCGGAGCTACATACACATAGGTAGAAAGGAAGCTGCAGATTTAAGGAGAAAATAACATAAAAAATGAGTGATTTCTATTTAGAAGCAAAGAATAGAAAATAATTTCAAATAAATTAATCCAAATAATTTTGAGAAATGTGCTATTTTTTTTTTACCATTTTGAAGTTCTCTGTAGAAACCTTCCCGTCACCCCTCTGAGCCTGAAAGTGAAGTCTGATAAGAAGGAAACATAATCTTTCTTTGAACCCAGTTGAATTTGCATACAATAATATCTGATTGAAATCTGGCTGTAATAACCAGCTGTAAACTTGCTCTCTCCATAATATTAGGAGTCTTTTTGTCCTTTCTCTGTGACTGAAAGTTATGGTTTTGGGTTTTTTCATGGTATATCTTTTCAGCTGGCCTTCATGAACACACCCCTGAATTCTCCCATAACTGATTTACCTGACCACAGCCCTCTGTGGTGGTTTCTGCTGTGATGCTGTGGACATGCTCACATTGAACCACTGGTCTAGACGTATTTGAGATCACCAGACAAGGTGGTATGTCCATGTGAAGCATCACAGTGTTTACGTGGAGAGAAAATCCCAGTTCTGAAAGCAGAATTGTGTCAGCTCCACGTCATGCTGAGTCAAGTGCCAGCTTGACGTTATTAACATGTTTCAGAGCTGCCACGTGGTCGAGTAGGTCATTCATATCTACACTCCAATATGCTGTTTACATATAGATGTAACCTCATGATCTAAGAAAGTCTGGGGCAAAGCACGTGACTCAGTTACACGTCCTGACTCACAGCCTTGTGCACTCATTAGTGGGTCATTCTTCCTCTCTGCCATAGATTGGGCTGTTTCTAGCTTTCCACCAAGGATCTCAACCAAAACTCAATCCTACTGGCATCTGTGGGCTGTGGGTCAGTTCCAAAATGAATAAATTTGGCTTTCAGTATTTGTGTTGTATTATTCCTTATTAAAAACACATTCCTATCTTTTCATTTCTTCTGTCTTCCATGCATCTATTTGTTGTGTTTTCTCTCTTTACACAATCCTGGCTGAGGCTGGTTGGTACTGTGCCTTCTCCAAATAGGTCACTACAAGAGCAGCAATGCAGAGCTTTGGGTGTCTTTGAGATGACATTGGCAGCCCGCTGGCCCTAGTCACATACAGGAAGATGGAGCAGTACTTGCTTCCTCGAAATGTTGTTTGTACCAAAAAGCACTGAGAGTAAGCAATCTGTATTCTCATGCATGCAGAAATAACGCTGTGTTGAGTGCTTTAAGGAGGATGATTCGCTTTCTTGTTGTTTGGACTTTGGCAGTCCAAAAAAGCCAGTTGCAAACTTTCTCTAAGTTTGAGAATTCTCCTATTTACCAAGAGCTTACTTCCAGCCATATATAAGATTCAGAGTTCATATTTCATGCTGCATTTGTTAGGTACATACCATACCATAAATCACCTGGAACAGAAACAATACCACGTGGTGAACTGAAGCTCTTCAAAATGAACTGTTCATAAATGAACTGCAGACCATGGCTTATTTCCTGGGGAAAAAAAAAATAAAATTGTGAACATTTTTGCATTAGGGAAGGCACGAAAATTTAATGATCACTTCATGAATAGACAAAAGGGAAAGGATAGTAGAGAAGGCAGCTTTTGCAAATTTTTGCTGTGCTCAAAGATCTTAAATTTATTAATATATCTGTTACATTTTCCGAGTAAATAACATTAAGAAAAAAACCTGCATGAATCAAAAAATAAGCTTGCTTCACTGTATTTTCATAAGGGTTTGATCATCCATCCTGTTTACAAATAGCTATGTTAATCATTGCAATCTGAGAATTCGGTGACATTTTAGTATAAATAGTTTATGAGTCTAAGCTTTTCTTTAGACCTGGTTCTTATAAACAGTTTGCCTAATTACCTTTCAAGTGTTCCTGTATCTTCTGATTAATGAAAGATCTGTCTTGTGGCTTACCTACTAGTTGTTTCAAACTTAATGACAAATAAAGAAAACAAAATTCTAACATACATCCTTATGTCACAGAAATTCACATATTCTAGTCTAGAAAGCACTTAAGCACATGCTCAGTTTACAGACATGCTTACTCTTTTTAATTTCAGTTGAAGTTAAGCAGGTGCTTAAGTGAATACGCAAGTGTTTTTCTGAAGAAGAGTGCTCTTCTTTTTTTTTTTCTGAATCACAGCACTGCCAGTTGATCAAAACAGAAGTATCTCCATTGCGACATTGTTTAAATATAGGATAGATCTATTACTGCGCCCCAGACAGCTGACAAGCCAGACTAGGCGTAATCAGAGTGGTCACCACATAAGCAGGAAGAACATCATAACAGTTGATACCATGCATCCAGATGATTTTTGGTGGTATATTTAGGTAGACAGGAAAATAGAAGAAAATCAAACGAAGTGATGCAGTTCGGAGGGCAAAATAAGACAAAGAGGACAAGGAATACGGGATGAAACTGGTAGGGAAGGGAGTTAGAGCAAATGGTTAGGCAAAAACTGAAATACAATCATTCTCAATATGGTGGACCTAATGAGGTGAGTAAAGTTAAATGCAGTCTTGCACTGAAAATTTTTAAAGTTGATCAAAGTACATTTGTGGCTTCACTGAAGACAGAGGATATTTCTTCCCAATAAAAAATAACATTTCCTCCTAAGTGTAGTTACATCATTGCCACTGCAAAGAGAAAATATAGCCTTATTCTGGCTTTCTGTGAGTGTTTTTGAGGTTGTACTTAACAAAACACAAGATACTCTTCTGAATATTGGGTACCCCAGTAGGATTTCCAAGGCCAGCTGTGAGTTGTCACTCCTGATGCAAAACCTTACAAATCTGTATCTCTAAATGAATATTTGCTTGCTGAGGTTTAAGATGGACTTTGATCTTGTGTTATTTAGTTTATTCTACTGAGATGTTCCTTTCTAAAAAGTATATATTTTTCTGAAAACTGCTGTGAATTCAGCTCAAAGTATCTGCGTTGACTCAAGTAAAATTATGCCAATATCTGTCTTGCCCAATCTGACCCCAGTTCAAAATTTTAATCAACATTCTCCCCAACATGTTTGTTTTCTTCCCCTCCACTTTGATAAATTCGAAGCTACAAATAACCAAAGTTTTATGGAAAGCATCAAGCTCCATATTAATAACCTTATCTTTCAGCATAAGGGAACACTTCCAGGATTTCTTTAAGCTCATCAGAAATATTTGCCAGTAGAGGAAACAGTCCGTAAAACATCTAATCTGAACGTGGCTTCAGTTAAATGAAAGTCAGCTCAGCTTCTTCTTCAGTAGTGACTTTTGGTCTTGAAGCTCCTCTGTCTTTCAGTTCCTTTTCACTAGCAGCAAAAAGATATTATGTGTAAGATTAGATAAAAGTTTAATATTTTTCTTTATTGTGAACAAACAGTATTAGAATACGGTATGGTATCTCTGTTTGTATAATTGAAAGCTATTGAAACTAGCTTACTGATTGAAAAGTGCTGTTTCTTCATGATAATCCATCCCACACACGACTCTTGCCTCACTGGAGGGAGGAAATGATGAAAAATGGAGGGATAAATGAGAGGAAGGAAATACGGTGGTAAGAGAATAAAGCCACTTATCAAACAGTACCAAAGAAAACATACTTTTTTTCATAAGTGAGCAGAATGTTACTTTGCAATTTGACAGGAAGATAAATCATTAATGATTAGGAATTTGTTTGGTGATGTATAAAACACTGGTGTGTCTGCATGTAGCCACTCACCCCGTCACTCTGAATATGCCTTTTAGAGAAGGACACAGAGCCCGATCCTGATCTAACTGTAGTGCTGAGAATCCTGAATAACTCCTTCGATGCTGGAAGAGTTATTCTAGATGTACTTTGTCATAACACAACAAAAACTTCGACTAGTATTAAAAAATATATAATTGAAATCAAGCACATTCTTAAAATATTGTATAGAGAATTTGTTTTATAAACCAAATAGTTGCCAGACAAATGGAAAAGGAACACAGATTGCATTACATCAGCTGTCACAGCCATGAGCAAGATTCAATGTAAATGCAATACGAAGAAATTGGTAGCAACATTTGGAGTTCAACAGAAATGCTTTTCACTTACTGTTCTGCAGCATGGCAAATTTGCTTATAAATCACCATAATATCTATTACTGCATTTACTCTAATCACTCTTCTGAAAAAAAAGTGTTAGTAATTATCAAGGCCAAAGTCTTAATATGTTATAACACATTCTGCAGACTTAATTTTCTAAATGAACGAGCAAAAAAAGAAATTTTTAAATAAGTTGGATTAATTTATGGTGTAATTGAAAACACATGCTATGACATGGAACAGTCTGGTTGTTTGTGGTTGAACCCACTTGGAGAAGCTTAGAGTCGTGTCTGTTCAAGGCTAGATACTACATTAGCATGAAATAGTGAAAATGGAAGTCCCATATGTGCTCAGATTAATAAATAGTCTCCAAATAGGTTTATGTCTGGCATATTCAAGACTATATGGAAAATGTATTTACAGTATGTAAGATGTCTTAATTGATGTCTTAATAATAAAACAAACTGGGAAAAAATAGTCTAATAATGCATTTACCATTTAAAGCACTGGTGGCAATGTAGTGTAAGAGAGTGGTTTAAAGTCAGATGTGACTAATAGAGAAATACCATATTTCAGTTTAATCATCATATGTTGGTATCACAGAATTTTGCTTCCCTTAATATAACCAATTCAGGCTTAAGTGACACTCCACATTAAATGTTATTAATTGTGTGTTTCCTGAATTGACTCCATTTATGTGTAAATATTAACGTTTGAGTATGTTTTATTTACATAAGATCCTTTTTTTCTTTTTCCAATGGAAAAGCACATTACCATAGCAAGCACAGAACTTCTCAAACACTGAAAAGTCCAGACTGATAAATGAATTTGAGATGATGACTATTGGATATGACTGAGACCAGGAAATTAAAAGGCGATATCTTACCAAGACCCTGTTGTTTCAATTATGAGTATGTCAGCTTTGGTTCAAAGTACGGCTATGAACAAAAAGAAATGCCTATGAAGTGGGATTCAGCCTGTCTTTTTTTGTCTGTTTTTTATGTAGACAGATAAATTTTTAGTATCATGTAAGCAGGATTCATCCATACCTTGCATTCCAGTACTGTTGCTACCTGACTGAAAAATATGCTGCCTTCTTAGCAACCATAACATGAACTGAAAACTAGAAAGTTTGATATTCAAGTTGCAGGCAAAGGGTGTGTTCTTGAAAAAAAATATGGATTTGTCTATATAAACTAGACTAACTGGATCTGGAAGTAACAGAGAGAATAAGTAGGAGAACAAGTGTCATTTTCAAGATCTTTTTGTAATTATGAATGTATTATTGCTCTACACATAGAAAGTATTCTTTCTGGTGTCTGAATACAGCCTAGGGACTGGAGTGTTTACTTTAAAATTTCTGTATAACTGAATACATTCAGATGTGTGGACAATTTATAATATAATACTAAAGGCACTGCATATTGCTTATATTTGAGTTGTAGAAATAGTCTCTGTAGAATTTTCTATACAAATAATGTTCGTTTCTTTTCTTTTTTTTCTGATACCTCAGTCCTTTACCTTCTTCATCATAGTAGATGTATTCATATATTTTTACCCATATGGGGTCAAAGTTTGTTTTCTGATCACTATTACAATGTTCCACACATAATAGTCCAGTTACTGCCAACCTCTGATTTCCTGTGTCTTCTCTGACCGACCACCAGAATCAAGCAGATTTCCTTGTGAAGTGATACATTCCCAGCTGGATACACCATGAAGGACTCTGGATTTTATAAATGGTCATAGTCCAAATCAGATACATATCATTTGTTCCAAGTGCTCTCCTTTTATGTAACGACCTGAATTGCAATTCAAGTCAATGGCAAAACTCCTATTGACTTTCAGGAAAAAATATTAAGCTTTATAATGTGTATTAAATGTTTTGTTCTGGTAGTCAACTCAGAACTGCAGGGTGGGCTCAGTAATACGTCAGACTAAAAATTCATCCATATTGACAGTAAGAAAGAAGAAATATATATTCTACAAAAGATGCTACAAAATCCTTTCTTCAATTGGCGTTATGTCTGTCATTAAATCCATGCTATATTAAATTATTATTACATGTAAGGGAGCTTAACCTTCCTGCTTATGAGCAAAGAGGAAGCTCAGTAACACATACAAGCCTTTCTCTCCACCGCACAATTATTCACTATTTTTCTGACTATGTAGGAAGCGCAATGCTAAGAAAAAGGTGAATCAATGATTTAACCCCATTATTAAACTTTCATTAGATTGCTAAGGTAATAAGGAATATTTTCAGAATGCCATTATGCAATGCTTTAATTGTTTTCTTACTATTTTTATATTGTCAAGACATGAAGTGGGTAAGAATTCTAGAACGCTGTTCCCAACTATATAACCTTAAACACATCCATACAGGGAAGAAACAAAAAGTAGGCTTAAGATAGCAATTATGACTTTACATATCAGGTCAATGTCACTGAAAATTCCAGGGCCAAAATCACTACAAGGTGTGAAAACACCATTATTTCAGCAGTATTGGTGTCATTCTTCTGCATAGCAGTGATTTAGGCCTGGGGTAATGGGACACTCCATAGTTTACTTTCATTGCTAATTCAGACAATATGAGATGAACATGAAAAAATGAACTGTCTCTGGAGAATACAGAAGAAAATTCAAATCTGCCTCTCCCCAGACTTGTTGATTCTAGTTTTCCATCTCCCCAGCGTCTCCCATGTATGTTTTTTTTTATTTTTTTTGTATATCACTTCTAAACAAGAAATTTAGCTGGGTAGACTGCCCACCCCATTGGCTCTAATAGTAAAGTATACTAGATAAAGACTTGATTTCTTTTAGGATGCTTGCATCTGATATTTTATAAAAAGATACATTAACAAAGTTGGTAAATACTGTTGTAAATGTGAAGGGTTGTTTACAATTCCAAAAGAGAGAAAGCATTTGGGCAAGAGGAGCCTTATCTGTTGCTTGTCTTCCTTTCCTTCTTTTCTCTTTTGATTTAAAGGTTGGCTTTTTGTCCTCCTGCGAAAGTTAACACCCAGCCAAAATTGCTGAAAATACTTTTTTTTTTAAATGCGCTTTGAAATTCTATCACCTCTTAGAAGCTGTGTTTCTCTTCTGTTGAGTTTGTGTGTTCCAGTCCTTACCTGACGTTCCCTTATTCACAGCTTTCAAATCGCCCACACAATCTTCAGGGAATGCAACGAGCTTAAAGAGCTGTGTCAAACAGCCTGGTGATGAGCGAGGCCAATGTTACGTTGCCTAAATGGCGATACCTGTGTCTTGTCATAAAAACAGAAGTTATGTAATGATAAATTCCTGAATGGTAGCCAGAAGAACATGAAAAGAAAAAGAGGCCTGATTTAAAAAACAGGTAAATGACTATAGAGCTAATATTTCTAAGAAAGAATTTGGCCAAAAATTGTATGAGGCAAATGTCTTTTGTCTTATTTTTGTTTTGCTCTTTAGACAGAGGTGAATTCTATTTCCTTAAATTCTTTGTAACCATTTAAAAATTAAGTTGACCACAGCATATTTTGACACCTTTTGTAGGACTGGAAGGCTCTTCAGGGAAATAATTGCATGAACAGAGTGACCTTTAGCTGCACAAATACTGCCTTGACTTCAGAGGGCTCTAGCAGGTCAGGCATCGTGGGTTTGGAATATTGTTTTCAACAGACCTGTTCACCTTAATAAGGCTTTTGCTGATTAAATGTTGTAGATCAGAGGGAACATCTTAGCACACACTTAATAACAGCCTACATGTACACATCTAGATCTTAAACTTCTTTAAAACCCCAGTAGTATTAATATCGACTTCAGAGTCTTTTCCCTCTGAGCTTGCTTTGGTCTATCTAGACGTTCAAGGAGTGTTAATAAGTTCAAATTTCCTTGACGTTTTTGAAGGGTTTGTGTCATGAAGCAAACTGCATTTTAACAAAGTGTCCTTGTTTGGCTGTTTTGCCATTCTTTTGTTTGCCTTTTTAAAATGAAACGAAATTAAAAGTTGAGGTAGGTCTCATATGCAGGACTCACATTTCTATGTTTCTCCGTGGCTTGTACAGTATGTTCCAAATCGGTAGTGTTTAGCACATAAGTGATAGAAGAAAAACATGTATGACTTCTCTTTTGCTCCTTGAAGTCTAATAGGGGATATTTTAAGATATATATAAACAACAGTCAAGTCTGCATCAGGCCCATCTGGTTCTAGACGTGAAAGAATCTCTCAGACAGGATTTTTTTCAGATCAAGGGGTCTGTCGCTATGTTTCGAAGCTCTTAACAGACAACTTCTATGGAAAGGATGAGGATTCTCTGATCTCTTGTAAATTGCTTCAAGTGGGTGGGTTGCCTATTTTATTTGCCTCTCACTTAAACCACAGCTGAGCAAAAGCCGCCTTCAGATAGCCTACGCAAAGGAAGGAGCTTTAGGGGGATTTCCAAGTGACAAGCACCGTTACTAATAAATTGTCTCAGAATGTAAAAATGTGACCCTCTCAGGTGGTTCAGCCACAGTGTTTGCAAACTGTGACCAAGTATCAGATTCCTGCCTTTTTGCTAAGCACTCGCCATGGAACAATACGGGGCTGCTGACTTCTCGCTCCAGCTCTGATTGTGTAGACCATAATTAAGGATTTGGACGAGGATGAATGGCAAAGAATGCCACTGTGCAATTGGCTGTAACCAATGCGACTTGAACTGATCCTCTATCTGGAAAAAAAAAAAAAAAAAAGAAAAAAAAAAAAGAGGGGGGGGGAAAAAAATGACCTCTTGTACCCTCTTCCGTGATCCGTGTATGTAGTTAGCACGGACTCCCCTGCCAGGCTTTTCATCGCTGTGCTTTTAAAACCATTAGCTTGCTTTGTAGTCTTAGCAAGACATACATTTTTGAGCTATCATAAATGAAATCTTAGAAGATACCTTTCAACATATGCCAGGCACAGTTAAAAAAGAAAAAGGCCATTATGATTCTTTAAAGAAGGGGAAAAATACCTCAGGGTGAAATGGTGCAGACATTTTGTAGAATATGGAAAGTTTGAAAGAAGCTAACATAGAATAAAGGGACATAAGAAAACATGGCTGCGTTACATAGAAAGGAGACAACCTGGATAGACTATAGTTTTAATAGGATTTTTCACCCCTATAAATTCGTTTTCATCTTCTGCGGTAGGTCAGGTGATGCCACTTTGTCTCCCACTAGCTTGCTCCTGATATACTTTAACAAAAATCAAGAATAAATTACCAAAGTGTTGTCTGGTATGATCCAGCTGTTGTCTGCTGTCATAGGAGAAAACATATGACTGGAAAGAATGTATATCTCAATTTATTTAGGAAAAATTGAGTTTACGATTTTTCCAGTGAAAGTTTTATGTGGCATTTGGATAGCACTATGGAACAGATTCAGCCTCCCATCTCCCAGATTTCCTCAGTATATGGAGAGACATGCCAAGACTCTTTACCTGAATCTGGACCTCTGAGTCTTAACCTAGACCAGACACAGAACTTTTATGATTCACACTGACTATGGAAAGGGGGTTTTATTGTACTAGATGTGGTTTTTTTAGGACCTTGGAGCTGGCACATTGAGAACTGGGTGGGTCAGAACTCTCCTACGCTCATATGCTGGATGCTAGGGTTTACTGATTTCACTGAAGAACAAACAGGCAGACTTGAATGTTTTAAATCCTGCTTGTAGTCGGGAGTGGTAGAAATCAAGTTCATTTTGCAACAGAAGGGAAGATGTATACACTAGTGGCGGATGTCTGGGGCACAATGAATCAGAGCGGGGAGAGCAGCAAGCTCTCTTTTTCGCTTTTTATAATAAACAATTGGGAAATGTGGAGGAGGCAGAGCCCCTCATGCTACAGATGCTTCACTCTTACAGCAATAAACAACAAAAATCCTGTACAAAAATAAGTAGTTGTTTTAACTGATAGAAAGACAAATAATGAATTCAGTGAGACGCACAAACAAAGCCTTGAGCAGGTTCATTTATGGAATAGTTGTAGTGTATACAATACTTTGGTTTCACTTTTCTGGCTTTATTTGCCCTGTGATTTTTTTGTTTTCTTTTCTTTTTTATTCATGCACATTTACTGGATGCAGTGGGCGGGGGGGGAGGGGGGGATGAAGGGGGAGAAAAAAAAAAAAAAAACCAACAAACTGTTTTTCTCTTATTGTCTTCTGCCTGTTTGGAATAGACACCTGCCTAAAGTCTTACTGTCCCTGCGCTTTGTAGTGGTATTTGATTTACCTGTGTCAGTTCCCTGGAGTTAAATACACCTTTAAAAAACCACCTTGGGCTTAGGACTCCTGACCCCTGATCTCATCCAGACTGTCCTCTATGCAGGATAAATCCACAAAGGGAAAAACATTCCCACTGACAAGTGATGAAAACTTCCCCCTCCTCTTAGCCAGGAGAGGGATCTTTCAGGAGTGTGCCTTTGACCATACCATAATAGTAAACTCAGCCTTACACTAACATGACTCATATCAATCACAGTATGCGTGAAACCTGTGGTCCTATCCACGCCTTTACCAGCAGGTACTTGTGAACACATTTTCCCAGACCCTCCCAACCACTCCTCTATCTTGAGTTAACAGGTTCAATATAACATAGATTGTATATGCAGATGTTAATATTGTCTGTGTAAATTAAACTGCCAATCTACTATAAAACTACCAGTGGGATTATATTTATTCCTTACAATATTCCTATTCTTTATTTGCATATTGTCCTTATTCAAAAGTATTACATATTTTCCATAAGATCCAAGGCATAAGGATGTATCTTCTAATTCAGGTTTTTTATGCCAAAAGATGAAATGGATGATTAGAGCCTATATTTTTACAAGGTATATTCACAGCTATCAGTGTGACAGACCTTTGTGCACTTCAAACTTGCAGGGTCTTAGAGATAAGTTTTGTTTCCTACTATATTTTTGTAAAGTACAGAGCATACAAGGGTCAGTAACCTTTGATTAATAGCCGCACAGTACAAGGTATGAAGCAAAAAAAAAAAAATTACTTCTTCTGGAGAAAAAAAGTTTTAATGTGTNATCATGCATCTGCAAAGGACAGTAGAAATATTTTTGTACTTCACTTTTGAAGCATGGACTGTGTTTTATTTCTACATTTTTCACATTCTGATCTTCAAAACTCTTTAAACATGGGCACAAAGTTAACCTTGGGGCAAGTTCATCCAGTGAGCAATACTAGACACATGGATATCCTGGATCATTATGCCAAACTTAGGTATTTCCTTTCAGTTCACTTTCCATTTATCCTTTGACTTCAGCAAAGTGTTCAACACTGTCTCCCACAGTCTTCTCCTAGCCAAAGTGGATTGGACAGGTGGTCTGTGAGGTGGGTAGGAAATTGGCTAACAGGCCACTCAGAGAGTCGGAGTAATATTTTTTTTTTAACTCAGGCTGGCAGCCCATCACAAGTGAGGTGCCCCAGGGGTCAATACTGGGCCTCATACTGTTCAACATCTTCATAAATGATCCAGATGATGGGACTGAAAGCACCCTCACCAAATTTGCTTATGACACTAAACTGGGTGGTGAGATGGATACACCAGAAAGGAGAGCCACCTTATGGAGACACTTAGGCAGGCTGGAAAAGTAGATTAGCAAGAAAAGAAATTTAACAAAGTCAAGTGCAAGGTCCTGCACCTGGGACAACATAACCAAAGATCCCAGTACAGGCTGGCATCTGCGTGGCTGGGGAGCAGCCTCATCACAGTATTGTAGTACTTAAAGGGCAGCTTCAAAGGGGGCTGAGCCTCTCTTTTCCAAGGAGCCACATGGAGAAGATAAAGAGCAACAGATACAAGTTGCCCTTGGGGAGGTTTCATCTCAATACAAGAAAAAATTTTTTTCAGTGAGAACAATGAATCACTAGAACAACCTCCTCACATACATGGTAGAGTCCCCATCACTGTTAGGTGACCTTATCCGGGCTCCATTTCCAATCCAAGGTTGGACCAGATGATCTTGTGAGTCCGTTCTGACCTCGTCTGTTCTATGATTCTGTGATTTTACAATTCTATGATTCTATGATTTATTATTTAATTAGTCAGTGAGGAAGACGTGGTTATTATAATATTATGACTTTTCTCATTGAGAATCTCAATAAATTTCTTCAAAACCTTATTAGAAATGGTTGTTTCTACAATAACTGAGATATTTTGTATAGCAGATGATAAAACAGTTAAGTGAGAGGTTAGAATAGAGACTAGACTCATATCTCCATAAACCAAAAAAAAATTTATGCTTTGGAAAGAAAGAGATGCGAGAAAGAAACACTCTATTTAATCAAACAATTGTAAAACACATCTTCCAAGAGAGAAATTATGTTCCCTAGGTTAAGACACTGACTAACCTTAAAAATATACAGGATATTTCCTTACATTGGATGCACACATTCATTTAAGGCGTTACACAGCAGTGGAAAGCTGCGGAATACTAGTTTTGGGAAATAAGAGGATTTTTAGTAGTTATCAGTTCTACTTAGCATGAGTGAAGATGACCTGCCATAAATAAGTAGCTAATACTGTAAGTCTACCATTATGAGATGCTGCAGTCCAGGATACTGCAAGGAGGGGGCAGGGCTACAAGCAGGATCACAACCCTGGACTTCAGGAGACCAGACTTTGGCGTCTTCAGGAATCTGCAGAAGGAAGGATAGCGAAAACATGGTCCTGTTGCTGAGTGGGACAGGGGCCCTGGTGACAAAGGACACAGATAAGGCTGAAGTATTCATCACCTCATTCATTACTGGAAAGACTAACCTTCAGCAGCCCCAGGCTGCTGAGACCACAGGAAAAGTCTGAAGCAAGGAAGACTTACCCTCAGTGGAAGAGGACAAGGTTAGGATGTACTTCAGCAAACTGGACATATACAAGTCCATGGGCCCTGGTGACACTCACCTATGAGTGCTAAGGAAGCTGGCAAATGT
Organism: Anarhynchus alexandrinus; assembly: GCA_008711295.1. Lineage (NCBI taxonomy): Eukaryota > Metazoa > Chordata > Aves > Charadriiformes > Charadriidae > Anarhynchus > Anarhynchus alexandrinus. The sequence goes on from VUYV01000151.1 coordinate 2,327,035, forward strand.
CGTTATGAGGCCACTCTTGGTTATCTTTGAAAGGCCGTGGTAATCAAGAGAGGCTCCTGAGGACTGGAAAAAAGAAAATGTCACTCCTCGATCTAAGGGGGGCAAAGAAGACCCAGGGAACTAAAAACCAGTCAGCCTCACCTCAGTCCCTGGGAAGGTTATGGAGCAACTAATTCTGGAAACCATTTCCAGGCACATGAAGGACAACGTGAAGGTGATCAGGAGTAGTTAGCATGAATTTACAAAGGGGAAATCATGCTTAACCAACCTGATCACCTTCTGTGCTGAGATGACTGATTTGGTGGATAAGAGGAGAGCAGTGAAAGTAGTTTATCTTGATTTTTGGTAAGGCTTTTGATTCTCCCATAACATCTTCATAGACAAGCTGCTTAACTATGGTCTACATAAGTGGACGGTGAGGTGGACTGAAAATGTTGAACTGCCAGCCTCAAAGAGTTGTCATCAGCAACATGAACTCCAGCCAGCGGCCAGTCACAAATGGTGTAGCCAAGTGTTGATACCAGGGCCAATACTTTTAAATTGTTAACTGTTCCTTAAGGAGTTGGATGATGAGACCAAGTGTACACTCAGCAAGTTCACAGATGATACAAAACTTGGAGGAGTTGCTCATATACCAGATCTGTGCTACCATTCAGGGGGACTTTGACAGGCTGGAGAAATGGACCTACAGAAACCTCATGAAATTCAACAGAGGAAAACACCATGTCCTTCCCACGAGGAGGAGTGAAACCATGTACCAGTACATATGAGGGACCAACTGTGTGGAAAGCAGCTTTGCAGAGAAGGACCTGGGGGTTCTGCCAGACAGCAAACTGAACATAGACAGCAAAGAGCCCTTAAAGCAGAAAAGACCAAAAGCCTCCTGGGGTGCACTAGGCAGAACATTGCCAACGTGACCAGGGAGGTGATTTTTCCCCTCTGCTCAACACTGGTGAGACCCATCTAGAGTGCTGGGTCCAGTGCTGGCCTCCCCAGCAGAAGGTAGATAGTCATTTACTGGAGCAAACCCAGTGAAGGGCTACAAAGATGATTAAGGGACTGGGGTGTCCGTCATACAATGAGACTGAGAGAGCTGGGCTTCCTCAACATGGAGAAGAGAAGGCTAACAGTGTGTATGAACACCTGATGAGGGTACTGAAGAAGACAGAGCCAGGTTCTTCTCAGTGGTGCCTGGTGACAGGACGAGAGGCCATAAGCATTAACTGAAACACAGGAAATTTCATCTGAACATAAGGAAACACTTTTTTTACTGTGAGGTTAGATGAACTCTGGAACAGGTTGCCCCCAACGAGGCTGTAAATTCTTCATGCTTGGATATTCAAACCCTGACCGGACATGGTCCTGGACAACCCGTTTTCATTGACCGTGATTGAGCAGGGGGTTAGAGTAGATGATCTCCAGAGATGCCTTCCCAACTTGGTGGTTCTGTGATAGCTGAGAGCCTCTCAGTTAACATGGTGTGTTGAGACATTAACTGCAAAACTACAATTTACTTGCATCATAACGTTTACTGCATACGAGGTGATGATGGGCAATCCACCTTCTTAATGAATCATGCATTCATGGTAAGCAGGCAAATAAGAGCACCTGGTTTACACACTGCATGTGTCAGAGCTGAGCTTGCCGAACTTGCTCAGTGAAGTACATATAAAATTTTCCTTATAAAAACAACTTAAAACAGCCTGAAGAAAAAAAAAATAATCCATTTTATTTAAGTACCCACCTGTGAAATATGAAAGAACATCCTTAAATACTCTAGAGTGGCTTACTGATTGTTTGGAAAATAGAGCACAGTTCAGCATTGTGCTTAACACTGTGCTTAAATGTAAGTACGCATTCAAACCTTGTTTGAATTCGTTTTCACATAGCTCAGTGGTACTTAGACACATGCATAAGTGTGCAATTAAATGCTTTGCTGAAAAGGTGCTCCTGACATTTCTGAGACACCATATAGTCCAAGATGCTGAATAATGTTATCATTTGCAAATCTGTTTGCAAATGCAACTGCCAGCAGCTCTCTTCTATACTTAATGCCAGTAATTTGAAATGCTGATTGCAAGAAAGATTTATGCTTTATTTGAGCACACTATAATTTATTTTTTTTTACTTTAATATTCACAGTTATTTTTAATTAAAACTCTTAACAAAACTGTAAAATCCAATTTTGCATTCTGTATGGATATTATTTCAGGGAAAAAAAAAAAAGATGGTAATATGTCTCATTTCCCAGGATGTAGAAGTGGTGTTACCTGCTAGGAATGTGAGATACCATAAGGCAGTAAGAAAGCAACATTGAAAGCATCACGTGAAAAAAATCTGTAGTTTTTTGTTTAGCCTAGCTGTAATGAACATAGTGTATCTAAGGAAAAGGGGGCTTTGTTCCCTTTGAAAGTTTCAGTGGAAACTGAAATATAATCATATTTTTCCAGCANTAAAATCCAATTTTGCATTCTGTATGGATATTATTTCAGGGAAAAAAAAAAAAGATGGTAATATGTCTCATTTCCCAGGATGTAGAAGTGGTGTTACCTGCTAGGAATGTGAGATACCATAAGGCAGTAAGAAAGCAACATTGAAAGCATCACGTGAAAAAAATCTGTAGTTTTTTGTTTAGCCTAGCTGTAATGAACATAGTGTATCTAAGGAAAAGGGGGCTTTGTTCCCTTTGAAAGTTTCAGTGGAAACTGAAATATAATCATATTTTTCCAGCAATTAAAACACACCCCAAAAATCAAAAACCAAACCCAAAACTCAGAACTGCTCATTGGAACTTCATTTCATAAAACTGAAAAATACAAAAAGCTGGGGTTTAGCTGATTTTTTTGTTTGCTCTGTTCTGTTTTGGGTTTAATCCACACAGTTTTTCTGTGGAAGTTCCAGTCAGTGACTATTTTATGTGCATTTTGAACCCTGTCATTGTAGATAATTAAGTTCCTTTTGAAAATTACTGCTAAAATCATGTATGGTTTAACAGAGACCAGGTTTTAGTACAGTTCTGAATCATGTTGAATTCTCTTATATAGATGCATCTTGATTTGGGCAGGTGACCTGCGTGCAGTTCACACTTTCACCACTGCTGTTTGTCCAGCAATGGTTTTCTTCCATGCCCTTGAGCAAAGCAATAGGACAGACCTGTATTAATATCACGATTTTCCTTTACATAAAGAGCTTGGATTGTGTAGCATGCAACCTCTAGCACATCTCAGCAACATCACACGTAAACCCCAGTTCTGTTCTCTCTCCAGAAGGAGTGCTAATTACATGTTAGATAATTAGACTATAAATATCCATCCACTCGATGAGATCTAAACACCGCGGATTTGATGCTAAGTTCTTTGTGTCTGAGACAGTCTTTTTTGTTGTTGTTCTTTGGTTGTCTTGCACAAAAACGTGCAGTCGATGCCTGAGGTTCTGAGAGATTTAGTAGCAGTACAATAAGGACCTGAATGAGGAAGCTACATGTGTGTTTACCTTAACTAATATAACACCAGGAATTTTATCACAACTTCAATGGAAGACTGTTACCGTATCTTCAGTCACTCTGACTTTTTGTGTGACACTGCCTATATTCTATCTTAATTTAAACTGTGCTCTCCAGGCACTACCATGAATTTTCCCAATGACATCAGTAACAACAACATCAAGCCCTCAAAGACAAGCTCTTTAACTTTCTCAAAACACGTAAATCCAGAGGAGCTTAACATAGCGGGTAGATGTTTTCAGATGTCTTTTAAGATTGGATTTCTCATTTAAAACTAATCCCACCTGTTGTCTGAAAAACTTGCTAAAGTGCCCCATCTTTAAAGCGTGTTTGTGCATTTTGCAAGCGTGCAAAGCTGTTTGGAGTAATTCTTAGCCCAGGCTACACTGAAAAGAAACCTTCTGCAGGAACACAAAACCTCTGTGTATTCCGGGTAAACATAATTGTGCTCCCACAATTATGTTGGTGAACAGAGGAAAACTATTGAGCTATGTATTGCCATTAAAATTATTCATTTAAATGGGGTGTTTCCATTGTGCACAGGTGGTAAACTTATCTCACATGTTTTTTGTATAAAAGCCTGAAATAAGCGAACACTGGCAAACAGAATCTAATGGTGTCATTAAAATGATTGTAAACATGCCTGTTGTGGCAGATGTGTGCTTTCTTTCTGCTGATATACATTCGGGTTGTTGGTCAAGATCAAACAAACGCAGACTTTTAGCATGTCAAAAAAGGTCTGCATTCTAACAGGTTCTGTTTGGAAAGAGATCTGTTTCCTTAAGGGCCAGGATAGCTATAAAATAACCAGACTGCCTGATCAGATCCAATGTCTACTCTTATTTTCTTTGATTAGAGTTGTATTCCCTGTATTCTCTGCCATCTACGGTTTCAGCTGAACAAGAGATTATGTGTTGCATCATTCTGGTTTGAGGAAACATTTCAACAGAGTAATAAATGTAGAGAAATATACAAAACTCAGAGCCAGGAAGCCATCAGCTTTTTCTTCTTTCTGAAATCGTTGCCCTCTGTTTAACTCTAATTGCCAGCTTTCCAGTGATTATTTACTCTACTACACAAGGTAACACAGGCATGGCTGTTGTTATCCACCAGAGGATAGGATGAATTTAAACACATTTCCTCAGAGCCAAATTCTCCAGCCTAAACCAAAAGTTGACGGACAGCTGAGAACACAGCAGAACCATGTGCTTCCCTCCTGCTCGGAGCAGGAGCTGTGCTCCGCGGCTACTTGTAGCGAAAAGCGTAGCTCTGCTGTTGCTCAATCCGCCTTCAAGCGAAGAGTCCTCTGGAGTCTGGAGTAAGGCTCGTGGGGAAAGAAGCCAGAGGATTTACAACCATCTGTTTGTACCCTCCCCCTGGGAAAAAGCCTGTGCAGTAGTTATATGTCCCAGGGGAGGGATTCCTTCTCAGTATTTTTTCAGGCAACGCCCTGTACAAGAAAGGATTGGTTTTGCCATCCAGGCTTTAAGCTTCTGTTTATTCCGCATAATGCTCAGAATCCTTAAATGTTTGCAATGTCACTTGTACTAAATCTTAGTATTTAGGCTTTATAATTGCAAATTGATTTAGCTCACTTTAGTTAGCCAAGAAACTTTGCTATAGCCCAATCTACCTCCTGCATGTTGGATGTTTTCCTTTCTGCTCAAGTGCAAAAGAAAGCCAGATCTTCACTTTGTGTAAGTGTGTGCAGCTCTACAGGCAATGGTGGTGTTATGCCAACACATCAGCAGAGACAGCCAGTTTACAGACGGCTACGGTCGTATGTCTTGGAAGTTAAGCACTTCTGTGCTGAGAATGTACTGGATTTTAGATTTGGGACCTGGATCTCTTGTCAGCAGCATCAGTGGAAGTCCGGCACAGCTTTGGAATTACGTAGGTGTAATACTGATGCGTAAGACAGCAAAATCCATTCCATACAGCACAATGCATCTTTAGAAATGGTAAAAGACATACAGTGTCCCTTTCATTTTTATAACACACAAAGCTCTTTACCTAAAAGTACATCAAAGTCTTAGACTTCCTGACTTCTTTCTGCACTGTTGAACTGCCTGGATGCAGGTTGCCTGTGGTGTTATTAGATTACTGTATTTGGACTTGAGACTTGATACATAAGCAACCGGTATCAGCACAATATCTCTATCCAACTCGCTCAGCTAATGAAAGCCCCCCCCATGTTCTCCGAACCAGACGAAGCACAGAAGGTTACACAAGGAAAGCTTTCTTGGCTCAACGCGAACTTCAGTTCCTGAATCAAATCCTTTATTTGAGTACACCAACAGTGTAGATGCAGAATAATGTCAATGCAATTATTTTGTACATAAGTTGATCTGAATGAGAACGTGGCTTTTTATAGCGATTCCGTCTTCCTCATTTTCAAAAAAAAACAAGTTCTGGGTTAAAAATAGCCACACACAAATTTAGAATGAAAACACCTACAGTTGCTTGTGGCTTTTGTGTTTCTCTGTTTACAACCAAAATTGCAAAAAAAAAAAAAAAAAAAANAAAAAAAAAAAAAAAAAAGTGGTACACTTCTATATTTAGTAAATTGTTCTGGTGGAGAGAGAGTTAATAAGGCTCTCCATACACCCTGGTGTTCCTGATTGATGATGTGGGGCGTAAACCTGCGCCATGGGGCCGTGCCCAGCAGGGCCCTGCATGCAAGACACATTGCAGAGTTCCTTGGGTAGGTGGAGATAGTTTCCATTCTGAGGCACTCAGACACACTAGACCTCTCCAGGAACAAGCAGAGGTATTATTGTGATGGAGGTAAAGTGGGTGATTTTGTGTTAATCTGAGCTTGGTTTTTAACCTCTTTTTTTTTTTTTTTTTGAGACGCAGCCTTTTACTTTAATATTTANTTATGAGATGCAGCCTTTGATTTGAATATTTGAAACTCTACCTGTCATAATGCTAAGCCATTTAAAAGTAATTTTCTGTATATTAACTCTCTCTCAAGCTATTGAAACTTATTTTCATTTTGTGCACAGTGCAGTACAACTTTTTCAATAGTACGTGTCAGACAGAACAGCATAGCTAGAGGTACTCAGACTACCTGCTCTACACCCATTTAATTTAACAATGCTGCTTTTATTAACTTAATGTATTTGACTCTCTGTTGCTGGCTAATTTCAAGGTGACTGTTTTCTAAGCAACAGTAGCACTGGTTTACCTGCCTAGGGAAGGCTGTTGGCAACAGTTGGATGATCACAGTTCTTGTTTGAGCTGGGCTATGACCTCCACCAGCACTGAACCAGCGCAAAGCGTGGTGTCCCATCACCACTGTGCCTGCTGCACAGTGGAGCTCTGCAGCCCTGAGGAAGCTTCAGACAGGAGCATTGTGCAGTCACTACCCCTGTAATATATATACCCCAACATAAGAAGGACATGGACCTGCTGGAGCGTGTCCAGAGGAGAGCCACGAGGATGATCCGAGGGCTGGAGCACCTCTCCTATGAGGAGAGGCTGAAAGAGTTGGGGCTGTTCAGCCTGGAGAAGAGAAGGCTCCGGGGAGATCTTATTGCGGCCTTCCAGTACCTGAAGGGGGCCTACAGGAGAGCTGGGGAAGGACTTTTTACTAGGGCATGTAGTGATAGGACAAGGGGGGATGGCTTCAAACTGGAAGAGGGCAGGTTTAGATTGAACATTAGGAAGAAGTTTTTCACTTTGAGGGTGGTAAGGCACTGGAACAGGTTGCCCAGAGAGGTTGTTGAAGCCCCATCCCTGGAGGTGTTCAAGGCCAGGCTGGACGTGGCCTTGGGCAACCTGGTCTAGTGGGTGGTGTCCCTGCCTATAGCAGGGGGGTTGGAACTCGATGATCTTCAAGGTCCTTTCCAACCTAAACCATTCTATGATTCTATGATTCTAGGAATAGGAAAAAGTTATTTGATGTAGCTAATGTGCAACATGCTGTAGGTGACCCTGCTCTGGCAGGGGGGTTGGACTAGATGATCTCCAGAGGTCTCTTCCAACCCTGACCATTCTGTGATTTTGTAATATCCACCTGAATGGCCTACCTGGCTTTTTTTTTCTGTTGATGCTTTAGTTATTAGTCATTGATATTAGACTTCTGTTAGTCCTTTATACCCTATGTGATTGACAGCACAGCAGGTAACAGCACCAGGAGGGGTACAGGGTCTTCTCCTCTTCCCCATAACAGATCATAGCTCAGCGACTTCTTCCTGAGAAACAGATTTCAAACTTTTGGATTAGGAAGGATTGCTTCCAGGTTTCCCCATTGAAAATCAGAGCTGTAACCAGGAGGCTGTTATAGCAAAAGACAGCCTCTGTCTTCTTGTGCAAAGCTCTGTGTTGCTCATAGTATATTCATGGCACTCATGCCCCTGTACATGGTTCCACAGATTAGGTATCCATACCTAACCTCTGAATCCCAGAGAGCTTTGAACAGGAGATGAACAGTTGTCTAGCTAGATGTTCAGCTCAGACTAGAGATGATGTTTCTAGTAATTAATATGATAACAAGACTTTTAAACATCTTTTTTCCTGGCAAAGCGAGTAAGAGGAAGCCAAAGTCATATGTAGAACAGAATCCACAGTAGAATTGTCATCATATATGTTAGATTATAACTTCATTTTTTTGTATTTGTGCAATTTTTTTTAAACTTTTTAGAAAAACTCTAGGTATAAAAAATGGATTGCAAATTTTGACAGTTACTTGTCACTTCTTTTCTTCTTTTTCTTTTTTTTTTTTAATGATGCTAGGCAAGAAGAAACCAGCCATGTCTAATGAAAACATCAAGAAATAGTTTAAAGTGCCATGAATTTGTAACAAGGCAACGTACATTAGTATTTTCTCTCAATTATTTTCAAGGAAAAAGTGAAAAAATGCATACTTCTGTGAATAAAGCCAATTGTGTTTTTGAAGAGATAGCAGAAAATTGCACACAGTTTTATGTTTAAAGAGTATGGAATACATCACTTATTAGCCAAGGATTATCATAACAGTGAAAATTCAACACATACACTTTGAAGTAGATATTAGTCGTATGAGTAGTACCAGTACGAGTTCCACTGCTGTAAGATTGTGTTTATTTCTTTATTTCTTTATTTTAAGAATACAACCATAAAGGAAAAATAGTGTGTCAAGGATCTACTACTAGATTAAATTTTAGGTGATATTGGTTTTGCGGGGTTTTTAGGTTCAGGTTTTTGGGTTTGTTTTGTTGTTGTTGTTGTTGTTGTGGTTTTTTTATGGAAGCCAATATTTACTTGCTGCAGTCTCTAGAATTGCTTTCTGTTTCTTTAAGGAAGCACTTGTTCCTTACAGAAGCCATAAAAGTCTCTTGGAATATCTTTGCAGGGATTCTTTCAAAATTACTTTTATCAAGTATTTAGTTTTCTAGATGCATGTTATTTTATTACTTTTAGCCTGTCCCAATACATATTTATAGTGTGATCCTGTCTTCCATATTATCTTTTCCACTAGTGTTGTTTGGAATAGATTAACTTCTGCGTAATTGGGAAAGGTGAAATGATCTACAATAGTATACTGGGCATAAAAACCATCAGGCTCCAAGAAGGGACGCTGAACGCGAATGTGCCAATGTGGGTGAAGAATCAGTGGCTAAACAAAACAGTGTTTCACCTCATGGTCACTGATATTGAAAATTCTTCACATGTCTTGAGGATGAGAGTGTTTGGTTTGGGTATTTTTTTCCTTATTTTTTTTTACTGGGTTTAGAAATCTTGGTTGTTCTAAAAATTTCTTCATTGAAGAAAAAAAAATAAATTTCACCTTTATTCTACAAAACTGGACTCCACAAATTGGATTTTCATTACTGCTTTATTTGCGTCACTGGAAGGCTGTTAAGAGGAAGAAATTGTTAGAACAATAAACATCTGCTCCAGAGGTGCAGTAATCAGTGTTTATGCAGTTATGGTTTTTCATTTTACAGCCAGGAAGTTTAGAAGCTGTCATGTGGAAATGTAACACTCTTTGCATGCAGATTGCATCCTTCAAGTCAGACCTGTGACTTAGGACTCAACACTGAGCTCTGTTATGGAGGGAGCATTAAGGAAACACTATAACACTTTGTTCTATGAACTTGCAAAAAAGAGAGAAGGTGACAGGTAATCTTTTTTTGTTGTTGTTTTTCTCCAGTATTGATGTGTATGAAGGTAGAAACTTCTCTTGCACCACTAATGCAATGGGACTAAGCATAATGCTTTGGTCTTCTAAAGGAACTAATTTAAAATTTATCCAGTATAGCAAATTCCCATCACTGGACAACTTAAAGTCGGTTACTTACCATCTGATAATAGCCTGTACATTACAACTGGCATGTAATAAATGAAAATCATGTTGTCACAAACCTAGGATGTAAAATTACATTCCCAGTCAAAGGTCATTTAGATAAAGAGTAGCATGACATATGATAGGATATACTTTCAAAAATAAATCATAGGCATGGCGCTTTCCTTTCTGATAAATACATTTGATATCCACCCTTAGATTTGTTCAGATAAGTGAAAACTATTAGATAAAATGTGATTTTCATCCCAAGTTAGACAGACTTCCTTGCAGAAAAAGCATGTGGCCTTACAAGCAACAGTAATCATGGTTGGTAAATATTGGCATTAGAGTAACAGGAAAGCCTCAGTAAGAAGTGAGGTCAGACTGAGCTGGGTGCTCTGCAAACATCTGAAGGCACAGAGGGCTTGCTGTCAGACAGTGGTAAATAATGAAAGGTCATTATATTCCTGTGGAAAGTGTATGACTTTTTTTTTAATCGGGGGCTGAAGTAGGCAAGAACCTACTTAACCTTTAAGCCTTATGTCATCCTCTTTTTTTTTCTAAATGTTTCAATGTCTTCTCCTTATATTAAGATTGTAGTTCTCTAGCGTCCATCAGGAAGAAAAACAAAGAAATTTAAAAAAAAAAACAAAACAAAAGTGTCTTCACAGGCAAAAAAGGATCTATACAGTTCATGAACTGTGGTTCTTTTTAGTAACGTGGCATGTAAAGAAATCTAGATTATTTGAGAGAGTTATTAATCTAGGTACCCATCTCAGCACTATGATAAAGAGAGTTTCCCCTTTTTGGGAATCCTCCTCTTGGTGCACTCTTTGGTGTATAGACTGGCAGCAGATGCAACACAAGCTCTTAATGTTATGATAGCACATGCAGAGTGGATTGACACATTCTGGAAAAGGACACTTGTAAAAACACAGAAGATTTAGCCATATGCAGTGCCTTTGCCCTACACACACCCTGTGCCTAATGTCCTGTAATTTCCTACAGGTTTAATTCCCTCTCTCCTGCCCTCTCCCAAATTATGTGCAGAAACATCTAATAAACTGTCTCGCTAAGACATACTGCGTAACCAGGACATATGGATGACACAGAAACAGTATTAAGAATAATCTTCTGTGTTGATGCTTAGTATGTGGACTTGACTTTTCAGAAGCAATGACCTCAGCCTCATTCCTCAAGGCTTCCCTTCTTTGTAGTCCAAGCATTTGAGTCAAAATTGCCGGGACTTAAATGCCAAACTAATCTAATTTAGTACTTTTAGCAATCACTTGAGTCATGCTCTGAATGCTCTGCCTTGCTTCATTTAATTAAAAAAACAACACAAGGCAAAAATAATACAAAAGCAAGGCTGCCAAAGCTCTGTAGTCTGCTTGTTATCCAAGTGGGATTTGTTTACCAACTTTATTCTTTATGTAGAGTACAGTTAAGCCTTTCTCCCTAACTTGTTTGTAATGCTGTCACCTCATCCAAGCTAAAGGCTATGAACTCTTCATTTCTTCCAACCAAAGAAGGCAAATATTAATTAATAATGTCACTGCTCCCAACACCCAACCACCTTTTCAACCAAATATTTTATTAATTTAAATAAGTCCTATAGTAATTAACACACCAACACAGCAATGCAAACCCCAGATGTTGGATTGTGTGTTGTGTGTTTGCATGGAAGAATTAAAAAAAAAGAACAGCAAGAAAAAAACATAGGCAAGTAGTCTGGTAGTTTATTTTTTAGGCTTTATTCTTCTCTGAGCATTGAGTAAATAAGAACTCCAGTAGAAATTAGTGTGAATGTCCTTAGCTAAATGAGATTCTCATCAACTTAGGTCTTTTTTTCAGATCTCTTATTGTACAGGTCATCAACCCACCACTATTTTGTAGAGGGTGAGGAGGAATTTCCCATTGAAAATTTCTTGTATGGTTGTCTACCAGAAAGCTTCATAGACTTGTTTCTAAGTATCTGTCCCTGGCCAATACTAGATATTGATTTAAAGCAGCATGCTAACATTTGCCCCCATGTAAAGAACATATGGATGTAAAAAATGTTTGGCATTTGAATGTACACGTTTTCTCATACATACATACAGACTCATCTGCATTCTCTAAGCTTTCAGACTTAGTTTTTCTATGGCTACTTTGTGTAACCTTTTGAAAGAATAATCCTAATCATCTTTAACTTATCTTATTTCCAGTCTTATCAAATTATTCTAAGCCACCGTGAGCATTTTCTGTACAATACTGGGATTAATCTGACCTAACTTTAAATGCTTGCAACTGGACACACACACATATTAACTCATGTCAAGACCCCTTTTGTGGACTGACAAAGAACCTAAACACTTCTAGAGAGTGATTTGTCTGACCTGTTTTAAATAATTTAGTTAACAAAAGATGACTCGCATCTTACAAGTTTCTACTTCTCCCTTTTGACTATAACAGAAGTATAAAGATTACCAGCTCAAAAAGAAATTATAAGAGGAATCTTAAACAACCATGTCTATAGTCTAGGTTAGGCTCCCACAAGACCATGTTGACTGCAGAAATACTTGTGCTTAACCTACAGACTACTGAAAACTGGAGGCATATTCTGACGTTAAAAAGATAGCCAAAAAGGTGTAATTCCATATATCTGCGCCTCCTGAATAGATAATGCCACCACAGAGTGACAACTGAGTTGCACCAGTTGGAAGCAACGGCATCAGCATCTGCCACCTCTGGAGTGGACCGTGCATGTTTCACTTAGCTGAGCGGACAGAGTTCACTGGCCAAACAGCTGTTCCCCATCTCCTCTGGGGAAAAGGCAGTAGGCCAGATATTTTTCTGCACATACTTTGAAGTAGCTTTACCACTGCTATTGGTATACATACCATAATTTGATTTAAACAATTTGTTCTTGCAAAGGGAAGTGCAGCCAAATTATATGGAGTTGAGGAAAAACAAGACAATGTCGAAATAATGTTAGAATGAGGAATGGACCTGGATGTCCTCATCCTTCAGCAAAGCGATGTATTGGATCCATGCAAGAACTTTACGACAAACTCAAATTCTGTTACAAGCAATATAACTACATCTCTAAAAACCCTCAGCTTTGATAAAAATATGGATCTGATAATAAATTTTGATGTTTAAGGTCATCTCTTTCTAAAAACAAGGCCTTAGTTTAGACTAGCCATGATTGCTAAAGCTTTATTTTCCCTGTAGAAGAGGAAAAGGAATCTCAAGTCCAGTAAAACTCAGGATAGATGACATTGTTTAATTTTCACCACCCACAGATGCTTCCTGAATTAAATAACAGGTCTGAAATCTATTTTCATCTCTGTATATCCCTGTCTGGCCCACTGGTAAATTCACTTTGACTCATCTCCTAAAATCCGTAAAACAGACAGAGATAAAAAGATTTCTTCTTTTTTTATGTTTAAATTATTGACTAGGGAAGCCACAAAGTGGAGGCAGGTAAGTTAGAGGTCAGCCAGACACTAAATGTAATTGCATGTGAAATATTAGAAAATATTACATAAACATGGCATGGACTTTTGGAAGTCTAGTTTTGGTTCCACTGAGGTTTTGTCTAGGCTCCAAATATACATTCATGTACTGCTTAAGCCATCTACTGAGCCACAGGTGACAGAAATAATCAGCATTATTGTTAAAGTCTTTTTTTGGACTTCTTAAAGCAAATCATATTGTAACCAAGGGGAAAAAGGGTAGAAATAAGTATGTGTTTCTGATGAACCTGACTAAATGGCTGGCCAGAAAAACTGTGTTTGAGGACCTTTCAAAATAAAAAGCCCATAGCCTAAAATCACTAGCACTGAATCTGCAGCTACCTCGCTAGTTGTCTTAGTAATGCTTAAATCGTAAGCCCCTGCTTAGGACTGCTCTGCACTCCTAGCGGCCATTCATCCTCAATGACCAAGAATATAAGGGCTGGAAACCATTCTAAAAGCCAAACTTTTTAAAAGCACGTTATTTTTTCCACCAGTCTGGCCAAATCTCTGCTCACCAAGAACCTTGAGTGTAAACATCAAAACCAGCTTTTCCAGACGGGGTCGTAAACAATTGCAGCTCCTAACTAGACATTGACCTCATTTACTATATCACTGTGCCACTTTACTATTCCAAACAATTGTCAAGTGCCAATATGCTTTCTTTTTACTGCTATATTACTCTGCAACTGCAATGTGCTGATGTTATTTGAGCTATTATGATTGGTGGGTAGAGAACAAAACCCTGACCTCTGAGTCAAATGACCATTCATGAATAATGCAAGTAGGTATTTGTATACTGCTTTTGTTTCCAAGTATTAGTCCTCATTTTCATCTTTCCTGTATTCCTAAAGACATATCAAGCCTTTTATCTAGAGGCAGGTAAGAGCCTTTACAAACCCGCTCAGTCTAAAAGCTTGTTTCAGTTATTGTCGTAAAAACTTTGTGCCGGTGAGATTTCCTGCTCTAGTGATTTCTCCCTGAAACACAGAGTGCATTCCAATATTTTAGAAATAAGTCTTGGATTGCCAATAAAATGAAATCTCAATAATTCTTAACTATCCCCTAAATATTTGAGGGAAAACTAATAAATATCTAGGAATGTCAAACCCTTGGCAATAGAAATCTATTAGTCTAGAACAGTTTTTAAATACAGGCGCTAGAAATCTTCTCTCTCTGGCTCTCTAACTGTCACAAAATGATGCTAATATGTTCTCCCCATTTTCAACTTTGAGTGGAATTCCCTGCCTGTCCTACAGTAAATATAAGCTAGACCCTTGCATTTCCATGTAGCTATTGCTGAACTCTGCTCACAGAAATAAACAAAACAAAACTCTCAAAAACTCTTCTCAGTGCAGATCTTGCACTGATATCTTCTAGTTATTAATAAGTACACTATCTCTAAAGGAAAGGCATAAACTATGCCATCCTACCAATTCATCTTAAGGATTTCCTGGCTGGGTATACTCAGGGTTTCTTTCTCTCTTTGTATTCTTAAGACACTTCTCACCTTGAATTCACCTTTAGTCTCTGACCTAGCATTTCCAGTCATCATCTGTATCTTGCACCCTAGTAGGTGACATTAATATCTTTAAGAAAAATGTGTAGAACAATTGTGCTTTCAGCGTTAATCTGCTTTTAATGGAGTATTTGCTTTTAGCAGTCTGAAACAGTCTCCTTGGCTTGATCTCCTTTTAATCTAATGCATCTGGAGAAATGGTGAAAACTTCATTCATTTGCTTTGTGAATGGATAAAACATTCCTTGCTCATCTTCTGTGTATGTGCATTGGAGTAAACTTTATTCGTTTCAATTCAACATTTTGGAAATTCCAAATGCATTTAACTGTTTGGATAGTACTATCATCTGCCCCATTTGTAAAGCCCTTTTGCTCACTCTAAAAGTACCATTTCTCTCCGCTTCCATGGGGCAGGTTTTTTTCTTGGGCATTCTCTGATATGGACCTTGTTTTTAACCAAAGCTCCATGACTCACTTCTATTTGTGGAAGATTTTTTTATCAATGTTAACCTTCTATTGCAATCCAATGAACTGTGTTTTAGTTGTCGTTAGCTTTCTGGATCTTACCTGCATTTTTCTTGGCTCGGTTCAACGCAGTGCAATCAGCTGCCACAGGATAGACTACTGCACACAGATAACCCGTTTTGTAAGAACAGAGTAGTTTATAACTGCCTTTAGTTAAGGGTTTGCTACTCCAGTTGTTCTGTGTGCTGAAATTCCAAAACATTTACAGGGGTTTCTAAATAGCTAAAGAATCTTATGCTAAAATAACATGGGCAAAAATGACTGGTTTATTTAGCATGTGACTAGATATTTATGGGCTAAATCAGAATGCCAAATGACTTCTGAGCTGGTGACACCCTTGATAACCAGGACTTGCCAATACATGACTAATGATCCAGTACAAACTGTGCTTGTCTAATTTTTCAGCTGTATAGTGTTTTTCCACATTAGTTTTTCTTCTCTATTTATTTTTTTTTTATTTGAAGTTCTCTGGGCAAGCAGCTGTGCATAGCAGGATGCTGACTCCTTGGTTCTGCAGGAGTGATTTATAAAGGTATCGCACAAAGGCACATATCTCAGGACCCTTATTCAATTTTTACACAACTTGTTCTCAGACAGATTCTTATTATAGTTGTTGCATACCGTTAAAATATTTGGCTGAAAGCATATCCATGAATTGAATTTTATATTACTCCTTCATGCAAAACATATCCTTAGTTACCCCAAAGGTATTTAAATACTTATAAACATGAATAGTCCTATTGGTCGCTATTTTATCTCACTGACTCCACTGTACTCCTTATTTTAAACAATGCATATCAGCAGGCATCTCTGTACTTAAGTTAGATGCCTGTTTATATACCTTCCTGATGTACAGCCTAATTCTGTCCTTGTTACATTACTTGAGTAGTTCATTTGATTTTTAATCCATAATAATTCTTTTACTTTGACTGCCAACATATATGTTGGAGATTAATTACTAATTATCATTTCTCTTCTCCACTTCATATTCAAAATCATTAGTGTCATCACTTTGGGATCATTTTCAAAGACATGTTGCACTAACTTGGATGCTTAACTATCAGCACAGTGGCAGTTACTTATAAGTGTTGTCATAGTTTTGAGAGCTGCGGTTTCACACAACTCTAAAAAAACCTATGTTTTAAAAATGACAAGACAGAGAAACAAACTAGAAAAAAGAAAAAAGGAACAAATGGGCCATGACATCAATATTTATAAATAAAATTCTCCCTCTAACTCTTTCTGTGTGGAAAGCGTTGTATCTAAATTCCTTCCTTGCAGTACCCAGACCCCGATAAAATGAAGAGGTAAGCCAAGTGCTCTGTGCTGCTAACAAGATTTCTTTGAGATGAAATGTCTTGGAAGAAGATCACTATGGGCTCATATATCTAAGCTTTATGTCCAAATAGAGGTGCTTTGAGCTTGGAGACACTTTAGATGTCCTGATGACATGTTCCCAGGACATGCCAATGCAGGGTTAACATCTATGAAACACCACCAAATGCTTCTGCTCAAGGGATGGACATACTCCAGGCCTTGAAGAGAGCAGATTTCTTCACCTTGTCTCACTGTCCTATTGCCCAATAGACTGGGTATTGCAGAGCTCATCCTCTGCTGCCAAACTGCCTCCTTTGACTGAGACAAACTTGGGAGCCCACTTGTGAAATCTATTCCCAGGACCAGGCACCTACATTTAGGCCCTGTCACACTCACAGGTGCAGAAAAATTAGATTATTTTTTTTTCTGTGGGTCAGGTGGGCCAGGACTTCACCTTAGCTTTTTAAACAGCATTAATTTTATTAATTTCTGTATATACTGTGGGACAGTAGGGCAGAAATTTGCGTTTTACTTTTTCCTTTTCTGTTTTTAAATGAAAAATGTCTTAAAAAATAAGAAGCTACTTCCTTGAATCTGTTTTGTTCACTGGCTTCAAAAAGAATAGGATTTCTTTTTCAGTGATAGGTTAAAAGTAACAAAAAAATGGGGAAGTAAAAGCAAAGTCTGTACAGATTTTCCCCTATCCTGAGACATAAAGCAATATATAAGTGCTGTTTACTTCCATTGCTAAAATTCCCTCCCCAGGAATTTTGAAGAAATGAGCCTCCCCCAAAATTATATCTTTTATAAAATTGTAGGACTTCATTAAAACTTCTGGCTTGGTCTTGAATTTTTCCAATGTATTCCTGGCTTTAATTTTCTTTGGAATCATTTTTAACCATTTGAAACAGTCCTTTTCAAGCTGGCAGAATAATAGTAAGAATGATAAAAAGTATATGGGCATTTCACTGAAATGAAAGGCACTTTCCATCTTCCCAAACCTGTCTGTCAACACAGAACAAATATGCAAAAAATGTGAGACAAACAAGCCATATGTTTTGCTTTTCATGCATCTGGCAAAAATGTGATTTCTTTTGCCATGTTTCTCCTGTGATGAGAATTTATTTCACAAAACTGACATCACATATTTTTTCTCAGTTCTTTCCTAGTCCTCCTATTTGCTTAAATCTGCTATTCGACACTGTCCTTTTTTTAGCGTCCTGATGCATTTTTTTCTTATGCTCAGGTCATCATCAAATCTTACTGGTCCGTGACATTGCTAAAGTTGCAGGAGTCTTTGATCCAGCAAGAATTGTAACTAGATCCAAGGGCTGAAATTGTAAGAAAAACAGTATAATAGCTTAATAGGGTGGTTTATTAGTGACTTGAATAACCTAGGAATAGATCTTCAGCATGTTGAGTCTTTTACGATATCTCGCTGAAAGATATGTCCTGGTTCAATCAAAATTATGTGCATTCTGCAAAATCATTGGCTAAATTCTTCGGTTTATGATGTGAAAGTTTAAACTGGATAATGATAGTGGCCTCTTCTGGTCTTGAATTCCAGTGAAATAATTTCTCCGGGAATCCTGCTGAAAAATTGGATCATGCCTGATCGTCTTTGGCTTGCTTCTTCCCAACGTCTTTTTCCTATCTGAAATGTAGGAATCACGTTTTGATTTACTTAATACAGTAGCAAACTATTCATTCTCTCATTTGTTTCTTCTTTCATACCTCTGGTATCACATTCATTTCTTAGTTTTCCTAATTCCAATGCTCAAACTGAACTCAGACATAGGATTTATTTCACTCTGCTCTATTCCACCTTTCTTTCCTAGCATTTTTTCCTGTCTTTTCCAAAATACCTTTAAGTTTTCTCCCATCTTCCTCTATATGCTACATGTCCTTCCATTTTAATAGTCATTACTTTGCCATGTATTTCAGTGTAAAAAGATGTTCTTTCCTGAATCATCTTTGGCATGGAAAATTACTGAAGAAGAAAAACTCGCTAAAGTTATTCCCATATTCTTTGGAAATCCGTTTTCATATGACTGATTAAGGGAATTTCCATAAAATTTATATGGTGTACTTAATTTGCAGAGTGAATTCCTGGGACAAAATGTTTCATTTCTTGAGGTGTTAATAGCATAAATATATTATTTACTCCATTAGAATTAGTGGTAAACAATTTCAAACAAAATAATTTTCTTTGTCTTTATAACCTGAACAGATTTTAAGAAACATTACTGACTAAATATATAGTCATATTATTTAAAATGCAAATTATTAACCCTGTTATATTAATGATATAGAGTAAATCTCCATGGCAAAGTAAGTTATAGCAGTTTCTTGGATTCAGTAGCTGGATAACTTCAGAACTCAGCCATGATAATGCTCTTACAAACTCCTATTATCCTGTTCTATATCATCTGTTCATACCATATGCTTGCAAAACATTCATAGTTCAGAAGCTTTAGGTTGACTACCTCTGAATTGAGCATGTTTGTAAATGTTTGTAAGACAAATTTAAATTTAAATGCTAAAATTTTTACACTATGAAGCTTTCTTCCTTCAGAGCAAACGCTTCTGGGCACTTTATCAAAAAATTAACTAAAACAACATTTTCAAAATGGCTATATCCCAAATAAACCATAAAATCTCTAGATAGTGGAACAAAAAGAAAAGAAAAAAATACATAATGAAACAAACTGTTTTTGTTGCGTAAAGTTGCACCACATGTGGAGGGTCAAATAGCTCAGGCAGCGATTCCTTACTGTTTCCAGGTCCTCTGTGTATCATCTGCTCATTTGTTCTACACACCAACAGCCCTCAGTTTTGGCATGCAAAATTGCCAGACTATTTGGTGCAATCCTGAGGGCTCAACTCAAAACCAAACCCCTTTTATTTCACAGAACATCAACGAGCAGAAGCTGGTGCAATTGGTTCAATTCCCATTTGTAATAAAATGGCACAGACACGTTGATTTCAAAGGAGGTGTGCCAGTTTATGCCAGAAGAAAATGTGACTCACCATTAACAATGGAAACATAGTCATAAACTCCAGAACACTGTTCTGTAAATTTACTGATTTCTGATAGAAGTCTAATATAAGTCACTTAAATGAAAGCCTTCAAAATGTTGTCCTGGTATATCTCAAACGTATATCCCTTGCATCCCAAAGTTTTCTTTGATAATATAAAGAGTTTGGGTAGCTAAAATCCCAAAAAGTGCATCAGATACATAAATTAGGAATACTGGAATTGATGATTTTTATAAATAAGCTCATCCTGATAATTCATACTAAAGGAAACTATTTTTTTTCTTACCAACTTTTCCATAGGTAGAGTTCATTCAGTCCTAAAAGAGAGGGGAAAATGACCCTACCTTTTTGCATGAGGCACAGTGAGACTGTGGATGTCTACCTAAACCTAGGTACCTGGTTTGTAGACAACTACGTTTTGATGAAATGAGTCCAAGGCTTAGAGCAAAAGAATAATCTCCTCACAATGATCCCAGATGCTGATCACTAAGATGTGGACAAACAATCCTTCCATTTTACTTGTGAAGAGGAAAATTGTTTCAATTAATAGTCTCATTCTCCCAAACTTTGTCTACTTGTCAATATTATAATTACAGTTTTCATTGAACTGTTGTGCTAATTGTTGCACTTATCGTCTTGACTTTAGTTTGACTTACACATTTATTATTATTATAACTGAAGACCTATATAATCAATCGATTCATATTGCAAGAATGCCCACAGGCCATAATCAAAACTTGGACCTCATACAATCATAAAATACAGCGATCATATGAGAATAGATAACATCCATCTGATTTGAAATACAAGAGCAGGTCTATTAGTTTGAGATAATGATGGCTGATATTGAATATTTTCTGAACTATGTAAAGAAGTGTTGTTTGCTACTTCCCCCCCTTAAATTCAACAGAACATAACCTGAAGGGTTATAAATCTGAGCCATTTGTTCACATCTGTGCATTGTCCTGCAGAGTGTTTTGGATATACACAATTGCCCAGGATTGTTTTGATTATATTTATTTTGGAAAACTTACCATCTATCACGGCAGTGTTACAGGAGAACCAGAAAAATAATTCCACCCTGAGCTCTATGTTGTGAAAACCAGGTGGTTAAGAGCTTTTGTAAATTTAAAGTTGTGTTGCCATTAGTTTGATCATATTAAACACTCACATGTCCTTGTTTTCTTTACTTTTATCTCAGTAAAAGTTTACACTGCTCATCAGTTTGTCGATGGCCTTAAGTGAACAGATTTGTTTTTACCACCAGCCTGCCATGTGGACTCTAAGCATTAAATAACAAAAGGGAGTGGTGCTTTCTGTAGCCCAGTGCATCTGGCACTCATGTATTCATAGCACCTTTAAGCATATCGATCTGATTTTTCTGCAGCTTGCAAAGATATTTACAGTTTCAAATGTTTGCAATATTTTCCAAATGGATCATAGATATGTATTTGGTAATTGATAGGCATGGCATTTGGTGTCCTTTTCTTGGACAAGCAAATATGCAGAGATCTTAAAAATAAATTCAGCCCCCAGGAAAATAGTGTGAATGTGGGGGTACTTGGAAATATCTCTCTAAATGGGATGTAGGTATTACATTTCTGAGATGGCATGTTGGAATGTTAGACGGGAAAAGCGGTTTCATCATCCTCCTACAAGGGTGGGTACTGGCAATTGTAGGCTATTAATATTAAACAGATTTACTTTTTGAGAAGCGGAGGTTCAGTCTCCTGGAGCATTCTCTAGGATGGTTTGCTTTGCTGACTGGGCGAAACAGGACAAAAGGCAAATTTCACACCTTGGCCCTACAACAAAAAAAACTGAGCTACATGGTAAGTGTCAGCTAAACATATAAAGGAAGCGGGCTGATGTCTTTCAGGGTTTGGTTTGTGGTTTCTTTTCCTCTCAAGAAATACTAAGCACCTTTGAGAAGGGAAAGACAGAGTTACAGAGTAATTTTACATAAAAAGCTGGAGGGTTTTTAGAAAACAAAACTCCAGGCAAAAGGTATGGGTTTCATCTTAGCATTTCTCAATCCACTTTCATTATACCATTTTGGGAGGAGGTTTACTGATATTTAAAATATGTTTTATCACTCTTTTTACTTTTAACACTTTAACTGTCTCAATGGTTGGCTTCCTTTGTTACCTGTGATGGTCAATTGAATAGGCAAATGCAATATGAAAATATTCTCTGAACTCTAAACTGTGGAGCAAAAAATGAATTGTTCTCACCAATGCTGTAACTAAAACAGAAAATCTGCTAGTTTTTTTTTCAAAAAATTTGAGTGTTGACAAAAAAGTTTGTGTAGTTATTTTTCTAGTCAAGAAATTATATAAATAGCAATTAGTTTAAGGTCAGAAATTTTTTACTTTAATCAGGCTAAAAATGGTTGCTCATATGATGTCTGTCATGAAATATTGTCAAACAGTTTCCTTATAGCTTCGTATTGGAAGAAGTTTGGGTATTTTTAAATGTGACTTTTGTTAAGTTGTTCTGTATTTTTACTAAACTAACAAAGGAGGAGCCAAATCTGCAACAGGAGTGCTAAACTCAATAGCAATAAGCATTGCTAAGTGACAGAGATTGTCCAGAAATTTCCTCGGTTCAAGATTTGATTGGTTGCAAGGATTAGGAAGAAAAGATTAAAAAGTTATTTATCGTAGGTATTGCACTGTTCTCTCATTAAAATGCTTCTTTCCTAGATCTTTATTATGCAATGATTTGCCTTTATTTCAAGGAAACTAATTTACATTCACCTAATTGGTTTTCAGTGACATACTAGGAGTAATTAGAAAACACATTTTAGAAACTCTTTCATCAAATATGTCTTCAAGTCGGGTAGAAAGGTCTGGGTTTTGCTATTAATTCTCTGGCTATAAATACTTATTGTAGCTTTACTTGTTTGAACAGAAATTTCCCTGTGTGCCTACTGCTCTGCCCCAAGCTGCCCAGCTCAAGCAGTCTGTGGCTTAGGATGCAATTTTGTTGTACAGCCTACTTTCAGGAGTGTTGACATATCTTGCTCTTAGGAAAAAAATATTATTAAATCCCCTGGAAGCACAGGATTACCACTACTATTCTTTCAGTTTAAAACACAAAAAAGTCACCAAAAACCCAGAATCCCTTCTTGTAAGGAAGAGAGGTTGAGATCTACAGCTTGGATATTTCCAGACTCCGAAACCCAGGTGGATTAAAGCTCCTCCTGGGTTGGTGCCAGTTCCCTAAAGAATAAAACTGATCCAGAGCTATCCTGGCTTTAGTGTTTCTTTTCTCATCTGAAGTGACTTCTGAGCAAACAAAGTCTTGATTATTAGGTTTCTTCTGTTGGGCTTCTTTGAGGAATCTCTCTTCCTATGCATTTTGTAAGTTGGATAATCATAAGAGACACTGTTTCCTACTTGGACCCGTTATCCAAACTGCAGACAAAATATCCTGCATAGGTGAACCAGACTTTGGCATAGGTTTGATTCAGTCAGTCTTTGAGCACTTTCCATCTTGTATTAGATCCTGCAAACCTTCCTTGTAGCCTGTCTTTCATGCTTAGCATCAGTAAATAATATCACTGCTAAGGAAAAAATATTGCTATTTTATATATATAGTACTATTCTTTGTTTCTATTCATGTGTTCCGTTCTTTTAAGGAAAATGACTGGGTTAGATGAAGCTCCCTGGGTAGAAAAATTGTTCCTGCCTTGGAAGTGATTTAGTTCATTCAGAGGAGACAAGCTTTCAGAGACTGAAAGTTGGTCGACAAAGAGTAGAGAAAAGTCCAACACAACCGAGTGGGAGAGCTTGCTGAGAGGAGCAGCAGACAGAGAAAACCAGACATCAGAAATGAGGAAAGAAACCTCCCCAGGGCCACAACGAGCTGTGCCAATTTTGCTGCAACTCAAAGCTACTGAGCTGGCTAGAAGCTAAGAGCATCCCTGCAGAGGCATAGTGGAGAGTTGTAAATAAACCCTTTTCTATTGTGTTTGACTGAGTTATGATGAGCTGTATTTATGGAGTTGTCCTAATGTGTATTCTAATTAAATCTGGCTTTCTTCAGGTTAAAAGTCTTTCAGACTCCGTTGGTGAGTTCACTGCAAAGGAACTGTCCATGCAGATCTGCCTCAAAACATTAACCAACTCCGAGTACTCTTAAAATGTCAGAGGCTCTTATTGTCATAGCTTTGACATAGCTTTTGTGCAAGAATAACTGGGCTGTACAGGCATGTGTGTATATGTTTCATCCATGTATGTATGTGTCTGTAGGTATAAAGACGTCCAGCCTAACTTAGGTGGACTCCCTCGGTTAAAGATAGCTTAGCTGTAACAACACAGTCTCAACACAGACCAGTTTACTCTGCTTTTTTGATGGTAGACCAGGCTTACCTACCTAACTATGATTTAAATGCAGCCATACACTTTCTGTTTTTCTATACACAAAGCCACAGATGAGAAGACTCTATACTTGTATTAGGATTGTTGTCTTTCACTGTGCTATGTTTTCACCCTAAGCAATACAAACACATTACACGCATTTTTTTTTCTTTATATAGGTTACAAGATTGCACCCTGTGGAACTATACTCACAGAACTGAGATAACCCTATGTAGCCATGCACAGAATTTTCAGTACAGCTAAGCTTCACAATCCTAGTTCCCTAATGGTATTCTGTATTCATAGAATCCTAGAATCATGGAATGGTTAGAGTTGGAAGGGACCTTAAAAGTCATCTAGTTGCAACCCCTCTGCCATGGGCAGGGATGCCTTCCACTAGGTTGCTCAAGTCCTCATCCAACCTGGCCTTGAACACTTCCAGGGATGGGGCATCCACAACCTCTCTGGGCAACCTGGGCCAGTGTCTCACCACCCTCAGAGTAAAGAATTTCTTCCTGATATTTAATCTAAATCTACCCTCTTTCAGTTTAGAACTGTTACCCCTCATCCTATCACTACAGTCCATGATAAATAGTCCCTCCCCTATTTCCTGTAGCCCCCTTTAAGTACTACAAGGCTGCTATAAGGCCTTCCCGGAGCCTTCTCTTCTCTATCAACAGCCAACTCTCTAAACAACACCAACTCTCAGCCTTTCTTCACAAGAAAGGCGCTCCAGCCCTCTGATCATTTTTGTAGCCCTCCTCTGGACCTGCTCGAACAGGTCCATGTCTTTCCTGTGTTGCAGGATCCAGGGCTGGATGCTGTACTCCAGGTGTGGTCTCACCGGAGTGGAGCAGCAGGGCAGAATCGCCTCCCTCGCCCTGCTGGCCACGCTGCTTTTGATGCAGCTCAGGATGTGGTTGGCTTTCTGGGCTGTGAGCGCACAGCACAGGCTCCTGTTGAGCTTCTCATCCACCAACACCCACAAGACCTTCTCCTCAGGGCTGCTCTCAATCCATTCTCTGCCCAGCCTGTATTTGTTCATGGGATTGCCCTGACCCTGGTGCAGTACCTTCCACTTGGTCTTGTTGAACTTCAAGAGCTTTGCACGGACACATTATGTCATAGTAGCAGGGAGCGGTAGTAGTGACTGTTATGCAAACGATCTATTGATCTGGTTCGAATTTGCTTTAACTATTTTTTCATAGTAAATCAAGTATTCTTAGCCAACCTCATTCAACATACTTGGGCAGAGAACCAGGTTCCACCATGCTTATTCATATAGTAGTACCTGACAGCCCTGTTAACCCCTTGCAAACAGTGGTACTAGTTGCCTAGGAAGGGACTGCCTTAAGGGTGATTGAGGTTTGTGGAATTCAGCTCTATAAGAATAACATATGGGAACCAAGAACAGGATTTTAAGAGGCGAAAAGAAGTTAATTTCTGATCAAATCACCTAAATTTGTTTTATATCAATAAAAAGAAGTAGGCACACCCAGACATTGATTTGCCTTTTTCTAAAGTAGGCATCTATGTCTCTGAAAGAGCTTGCTTTGTTGCAGGGAAAGGCTAACTAGCTCAAACTTAAATATCACACCTCATTTGAAGAGGTGTGATAAAATTTGAAGAGGTATGTCCTACCCTAAAACATATATCTATGGGACTGATGCATTCATTGAAGAGCTGCAAGTTGGTGGCATCAAGAGGGCAACAACAGCTATAACAGGACTCCTTATACATTGTATAAGATTGTTACATCTTTCCTGTTTGGTACTGTTATTTTTAGTCCATGATTGTATGCAACATATAGAAATGCTGTACAGATATATTGGATGAAATCTTTTAAAGAAGAAATGCTGCAATCACTTCTGTGCCCCTTCCTCTAAATTAGCATCTGTGACCCAGCTGCATAAGCAGTTTTTTCTGGCCAGGATTGAAGACTCCTTCCCACTACCCCCATTGTAGTTTTTATGGAGCGCAGCCATTTAGCATGGGCTGTACTTCTTTTTCAAGGGTTGGGCCCAAAGCCTTTGACAAATTTTGCATTTGCAATTGATTTGCTCCCTCCTGGGCTTGAGAATAAAAAGCAATGGATAATGTCTCAGGATCAGACTTTTCATGATGAAATAATAAGGGTCGGATGAACTGACAGCTTTTCTCAATGTTCTATAATGCTCATTAAGTTAGACATTGTTTTGATTTTTTACAGAAAAACGCATTTGCAAGGACTATAGTCAGAAGAGAAAGAATTGGATGAGATAGATAAGTGTAGTCAGACTGTAGTGTTATTATCCTGAAGCAGACGAAGGAACAGCATCTCTCCCAGACAACATAGAAAATTCATTTTTATAATGGAAATAGAAGTCCTTTTCATTTAAACTCCAGCTGTTTTGTTGGACTCATGCTCGAGCAAATATCAGTTAAACTTTGTTCTTTCTTTTGGAAATGAAACTAAAGTTACTTTCAATCTCAGTATTTCACAGTCTTTTGCAATGAAACAAACAATAAACTCTAATGTCCCACGGACCAGTTGTGAAATGAAGACCCCATGGCACTTTTAGAAAGAATAGGTGAGTTAGTTCCAGTGTGGTTTTGACAATTATATATTCTCTGGTTTGAACTAACTTAACATTCAGCTATAAAAAACATTTTTCTTCACTTCCCTCAAAGTGCTATGCTATACTTCTGCTTGCTACTGAACAATCTCTGCCAATTCCAGACCAAGAGGGAAGAAATAAGCTGAGCAAAACTTTCTGAATGATACATGCTGCTAAAAAACAAAATTCAGAACTTTTCACTTCATTTTAGTAAATTTGTACATTGTTTTTATAATCTAAGTTTCTAATCAACATCTAGAGACTTTAATACGAGGATCATCCAGTGCTTATGAGTTAGGAACAAAACTTTGACTAAAAACTAACATTTTTATCTCATTATCTACATTAGTTCTTCATAAAAGTAGGAGTTTTAAGGAATTACTAGATCAGAACAGTTTATGTAGTTCAATAGTCTGTCTCTAAGAGAGAGCCAATCAATCTGGTTCTAACAAAGGCATAAGTGAATATTTCATATCCTAACCTCGATTAGTTAGGTATCAGACATGATTCAATGTTCTGGAAGACATACTCCAGACTTCTGGTTCCGCAGTTGTAATGGGTCAGAACTGGGTCCATGGAAAAATAAAAAAGTCAGTCATAAAAGGTTATGCCTTTCCAAAAGAGAAAACCAAGCTGAAACCAGTTCCTTGTCTAATTGAAAGTACAGAAGTATAACTCAAACTAAACCTACGTTATTTTATTCATTACTGTATAGAATACTTAATTTTCCTTCCTGTTAAATTTATTTTAAAACATAATGAAATTAATATTAATTTTCTTTGTGTAGTGCTCCATTGTCTCGGATGAATAGCAAAAAAATGTTTTATATAAAGAATAAATGTATGCTAGGTTAGTCTGGCAGAAAAGTCAACTGAGTGGAAAGAGTGTCTGTGTTAAACCCTTTCAGGAAAATATTGTGGCCTGCATTATAGGTGAAGTGGTAAGCTCTGCTGGAAGACACACGCTGCAGATATCCTTCTGCGTTCCTTTTATGGCCACAGACTCCAGAGAATTTGTTATTACATCATTACAAGTCATATTTTATGTTTTAAATATTTATAATATTATTTTATTGAAGCTTAATCTTCAGTTAGGACACAGGGACATTTTTATATGCCTCCATTTCACAGCATTGTGTACGCAGACTGGGCCTTCAGGGCAAGTTTTATTGTGCCAGTGTAACAT
Source organism: Anarhynchus alexandrinus (assembly GCA_008711295.1). Taxonomy (NCBI): domain Eukaryota; kingdom Metazoa; phylum Chordata; class Aves; order Charadriiformes; family Charadriidae; genus Anarhynchus; species Anarhynchus alexandrinus. The sequence continues at coordinate 2,354,853 of VUYV01000151.1, forward strand.
ATGTTCCCAATAGGTAAGTGACACATGAAAGGAAAGGAATGTGATTTAATGTTTCAATTTTATTGCTTGCAATTTAACATATGGCAGTGAAGAAGATACAATCAATAAAACTACATGAATGTGAAAGCACACAATAAAAGATACCTCAGAAGGAAAGTCTGATTTAAAGATTTATTGAATTTAACTAGTCAAATACAACACAAAAAGTGTATTTACGGTCTTGGGCTCATTCATTATTGGTGAGTTGTTAGTGCATGGTTAGTAATTTTGTAAACTTTTTCCAAAAATCTTGTGCAGATTTTGTACTTCAATCATTTCCATTGCACTTATATAAAGAAATCATAACCCAAATCAACAATGCATTACTATCGTTGGGGTTTTTCCCTCAGGAAATTAAAAATTACTTCTTCTTCTTTTGTAATCTCTTCTGTCACTTTTATTCATTGATTTTCTTTATCATCTCCTTTTTCTCCTCTATATTCCCATCACACTATCCAGTAATGCTTTCATCAGTTTTGGCCAAATAATGTCCAAGAAAATCATGTTCTAAAAGGTCCATGTTAGTATACAAATTGCAAAGTCTTATTGTAGAAAATAATGTTGAGACCCAGAAGCAAAAATAGAATTAAAAAAAAAAAACCACCCTACTTTTTCAAAATAAGAATGAATATTTTCCAAAAGTAATTTCAGTTTTAATAAATACAAAAATGCATTGGATTTAGCAAAAAAATCTTGGTTTACTGAAAAGTAAAATGAAAATCTGAAAGTTTTCATTTTGTTTTCTAAAAAGAACTAAGTATTTTTTTTAAAAAAAAGGTATCCCCAATTTTCTTTCCAGAATAAATATTTTGAAAAAAATTGTCATTTTCATGAAAAATACATATTTTCTACTAATTAGTAAATATAAAAGAAAAAATTATTAGCTTTGCAATGGGTACAGTGTAAGAGTTCTACCAGTTTATTAAGTCAGCCTAAAGCCAAAGCCATTTCACTTTCTCTCTTGGATTTGAAGTAAAATATTTAGAAACAAAATTTGAATACTGGGCAGATGAGTTTAATGACTTGAAATACTTTATAACCACTTACATGCAGTCAACATAACAAAGGACTAAAATTCCTCAAAGAAATATTGCAGTATTTTTTATGTCAAGGTTACATGACAATGACAAAAATGTTATTTAGGTACCTTCATGAATAATGAGAATGGATGACTGAACAGCACACCAGCTCAAAGCAGAACTGTGGCTTGTGTTTTCAAGCTTATCCTGGGTTTTGATGTGCAATGCAACCTTGCATTGATGTGCAACCTTGCACAGATGGCATAAATCGGATGTTTAAAGTTTCATTTTCCTACCACTAATCATCCAGTTCTGAGTTCTTTTAATCTCATCTCTTTTGGCTGCCATTTTCCAGCTATAAAGCATAAACATTTCCACATCTCATATTCTTCATTCTTTGATTTACATTCATATAGTTCCATAGATGCCAATTTATGATTTAGCTTCAGCTTCATTTTATTATCCTCTCAATATTTTTCATTCAGATCACACAACTTTGGTGAAAACAAGTTGTGCACACAAGGGGATTTGGGAAAAATCTGCAGGAATTACCTGACTAGCTTAGCACTAATGATTAGTAATATTTTGCAATCTGTGAGAGGTGAGACCTGAAAATATGACATGGATATTCATTGACTGACAGGGATTAAAATCTTTCAGGCAGAGTTTGGTGGTTTGTTTGTTTGTTTGTGGTGTTTTTTTTTCCCTATTATATTTTTGTTGGTATGTTCATAAAGACTAATTTCCAGCCAGCTAGGGAATTATAGTAGTTTTCTTTATTTCACATCACAATACATAAAACAGCATGCATCATTATTGATAGGGCAGACAGTAGATAGCCAACAATCATGGAATCACATTATGTCAGATCTGATTATTTAAGTTCATGTTACCACCATAACTATGTTGTATCCTGTAAACATAGCATATTTAAAGTGGTAGATTTCAAATTTTTAAAAGGAAAAAAAATGTTACTTTCAAAATGAAGCAAAGATTATCACTGAAACATACTATGTGTCTATATCAGACATTGATCTAAAAACATAAATATATGAATGTTGTGGATAGAAACTAAACTATCACCCGGCTACTTGGAGTTGGGCATTGGGAATATTAAGGCAAAATGAATTTTCTTCATGGTGGTCACAGGTGTCATGAGTTGCATGATTTATCTTATGCTTTTTTACCAAATAAATCAGACTTTTGGCAATATGACATCTCAGACGATGATGGGAAATGAATGTGCAAAAATTTCACTCAGAGTTGAAAATGCAATTCCAGGTTAGAAGGCTCACAGAAATCATAAGCTTAAATGCAGAGGATTGATGACCAAAGGCATGAAATTATTAAATTCTCAGGAAATTGTTTAGTCTCTGAAGTTCATTAAGTTTTATTGATTAGGGCAAAAGAAAGAAAAATCTTGAATTCACCTTCTTTAAGTTACAGAGAGGTTAAATGTTGATTCTGAATCTGTTTTCTTTCATTCAGAAGCAGTCAGAAGTGTTCTGTTCATTTCAGAAGCAGTTTACCAAGGCCAGCATTTACTGTATATTAAAAGAGCACCATTACTGGAGTTGCATCTTTATTATTACACATGATTAATTTGGTTACAATGTTTGCTTTTACTGACTATTAACTGATTGTCACAGGGAATGGTTAGGATAGGATATTTTTGTAAGATAACCTAAAATTTCCCTGTGCTTTCCTTTCCCTTCTGTAATCAGTTTTTACTTCATGGAAGAAGGGAGATTTTCAGATCCATTTTCTCCTTTATTTATTTTATTCATCTTGTTAAGGATGCTTATATGAATGTTTGGTACCTACAGGACTTCTGGTGGTCATAATCTTGTAGAAGATACCTGGGTCATTCCATAAGCATATTATAGATATTCCTGAACATGTTGTGACCTTTTGCAGGAGACCAACATGTTGCCAGCCACATTCGCTAGCTTCAGGCCATCCTCAAGAATTTGCTTCCTGTCTAACATGCCGCTTTTCTTTATGAATGTTCTTCATGAACGTGTTCTCCAATTTCCACGCCCAGTCACCTAGAAAATACAAGATTTCAACCCCATGGCCATGTAAGCATTAAACAAATCTGTACCTAAATCACATTAGGGTCTTGGCATATGCAGAACTTATACATGAAATAAGCATTGAACATTCATACACTATTCAAATGAACCTAAAATTTCTTCATGAGTGGTAAAACCTGAATCCATGCAAGTATACCACTGTGATCTCTGAGTGCCTGTAAATGTCTCTTCCATGATTGTGTTGAACACATGGTACCTATTTGCTTTGTTGTCACATTTTATGGATCATGAAGCTCCTTAGGATATGGCTTATAATAAAATTTCTATTTAAGAGATGATTGCGATTTTATATGTATGTGTGTGTATACATATACACACATAGCAAGAGAGAGAAAAGACATTTGTTAGACATCATCTGCATTCATGTCTGCAGTCCCTGTCATTACGACACAAAGGATTATCCAAAACATTTGTAAAATCTGTGGGAGAATGGCAAAACTGTCAGGAATTTCCATGAGGTTCCTGTTCTATCACTATATCACTTCCTTTCTATCTTCTGGGTTGAGCTGACACAAAGGCTCCTGGATTCATTCATCCTCTTCTATCTTCTAAATCCTACTTTGTTTACCTTTGCCACAGTGGTGGGAGGTGGGATATGAAATATCTTCAGCACCAAGAGACAGGCATTATGAGCATATACACCTCCCATAAACTGATGCAGCTGGAGAACTAGACCCATAAAACTGTACTGTGTGGGTGCCATATGGAAAAAGATTCCATAATCTGTGAAGCATTTGATCCATATTAAAATTGTCAATATATATCTTCTACATTTACCACTGGAGATGAAAATTCCTTGTAATGTAGCATTATTTATTTATTTATTTATTAAGTTTGTCACTCATGTGCTTCAGGCAACCACAGAAGACCAGAGCGAAACTTTAATCAAATAAAAGTAATTTATATTTACCCAAACAAGTGCCCAGTAGATTTCTGTGCAAATCCTACGTGACAACTTTTCTGTCACAATATATCTACATCATTCTCTGGCTAGTTAATTTCTTCTAAAAATAAGTCTACTGTACCATGGTAACTGCCTAGTGTTGCAAAGAATGTCGCTTTTGAGTTCTTAAAAGGCCAGCAGCAAAAACCCTGGGCCTTCTTTACAGTGATATAATTAAAACAAAGTCATCTGCTTGTTTGGGATCAGAAAAGAACCTTCTCTGTCTCTCTTAAGATAAATAAATTGGGAAGTCTCCTTTCAGCAGTTTATTGTACTTACCCCTATGTGTCTTTGAATAATGTTTCCCAAAAAATTATGAGTTTGACTGAAAGCCTGACCTTGCTTCACATGCTGGCAAACTAAAGAAGCAAATGTAAAGAATGAGCTATTTCATTACAAACATCCGTACATGACTGGCCTTATAAGACATATCAAGGAAAATGGCTGAAAACCAAAGCCCTCAACAATTTAGTTACCAGCTCCAAAATGCTGACTGCCTGATAGTTGCTGTGAGAGTGCCCAGGCTGTCCAACCAAAAACCACCTCAACTATTCACCACATGTGACCAAAGCCACAACTATGGGAAACAGCTTTACAGAAATTCTTTTCAATACCCTCCCTTTTCCACAGTCCTTGCCAGCCTTCTACACAGTAGGATCCCTGGAAACAAGCTCCAAACCCTCTCCTTCCTGACACATCCATGATGAACAGCTGCAACTCCTTAGGCACTGAGAGCAGCTGCCTTAAGCTGTGCCATTGAAATAATCCAAAAAGACAGCAAAAATTGGAAATACGTTATGGAGTGTATGGTTAGTGGTCTTCGTGCATCAGCTAGATGGGTGGCTTCCAATTCGTATTGCTGAGGCTGCTGGAAATCATGCGCGAAACACAAGTCTGATTCTTTTTTCTCTGTTTTCACTCTGGAGTTATTTCTGGGTAAGGAGAAAGTGAAGACGACCAAACAAGTTTATAATGCTCCCTTCTCGTCCTTCTTGATTAAATTCTTCATTGATATTATTACTAAATTTTTATTGCCTTCAAGGGGACTCAGACTGCATCCAAGAGACCAGTTTGTGGTCATGGTTATAACAGTTCCATGCTATTTCATGATATTTGAAGAAGTTCAGATACAGAGAGTAGAAGAGGCTCATTAACACTGCTTTCTATCTAGGCTGATTGGTAGGCAGCTGAGAAAGTGGTTTCATTAGCTGAGAGGACCACTTTGTGAACACTGTTTTTGTTCCTTACAGCACTTGAGGTCGCTCAAAGAGGACATTGCACTGGGGTGTTGGTATATCCTAAATCAGATTATGTTATGATTTGATTTACTGGTAAAAGAGCACTTGAGTGTAGGTGACATAGCTGCCCCGCGCTCAGCTCTGTGCTTCGCAGTATATCTGGGCAGGCTTAAGCCTGTACGTTGAGTTTTATGAAACTCCAAGTTGGCTGGTTGCTTCCTGTGAGGCCTACAGCAATTCCTACCACCAACATTGCGAGGAAATAAAAGACAACTGTGTGAAAAAAAAAAAAAAAGGATGAAAGTTATTTGTAAAAAACAGTGCCCCGCAGTGTTCTATTCATGGCACAAAATCATCCATCTGGGAAACCTTTGCATGATTATTGCTTGAAAACATTCTTCTTATCTGATCAAGTGTTTCTTAGGAATTTCTTCATAGGCTGGGGTCATGAGACTGTTTCAGAAAGATGTGATGCTGCCTGGTGCTGAGAACTGCAGTCCCAGTCCAGAAGAATGCTTGGCTCTGAGCGAGCAGGCAGCTCCTTTATTAACACACGAATGGTATCTTGATTTCAGAAGTGAAGCAAGGGCTTAAACAATTTTGGTTTGTGTTGCTTTCCTATTTCTGTGAAGCAAGCGAGGGTTCTCAGTGTATTTTCTACAGTTTATTTTACCCTTTTCTTTTGCTTCTGGCAAGACCATGTGATTCTCCTGTCATTCCACTTTCCTCTTGAAAATCATGTAGTATAAAATATCATACTGTATATGCTTAATTTGCTCTTCAGTTGCTGAAACGCTTAGTCTTTAAAAACCTTTCATGTTATTCTCTAGTAGGCTCAAGTGGGAAGGGGCCAACAGCCTCCCAATGTAAAGCTGGCAGTGGGAAAAAAACATTTAGTGCTATTTCTTCAGACTGTAGGTACTACCACAATGTTAACTTCCCAAGAAAGTGGCACTAGGAAATAAGAAGGCAATGGATTTTTTTTTTTTTTAAGTTTTCATAAGAGAAGCAAAAAGAGGCCATATTTAAGTCTTTGGTGCATATTGAAATATTTCTTGGTAAATTTGGGAAAATTAAGAGTTGGCAGTTGGAAGATTAAGAATTTTTAATTTTAGTTAACTAGTGAGAGTACCTTTTCTTTGCTTTGTCTCCACTAAGCTATCAGCTTTTTGTCTGCACCAAGTGCTAATAGTTACTAAACAGTACAGTAAATTAAAATAGGCTCGTAAGTTCTCCTAATCACAAAAATGAAAATATTACAAAAGTAAATTCAGTCAAACAGCTTTTCTTCAGGATCAGTATGGCAGAGACAAAGCCCTATGAGGTTCCTTGATGTGTAAATGTGCAGTGACATTTTTAAAATGTGCACTGACTTTTTAAGAATATGCACACAGAGTGAATATGAAAGAACCAGATACATCTATCAGGGTACTGTGAACCAGTGTTTCAGTCGGGTAGTGAAAGCTGGATTTAGGCACGGGCTCATATACTTCATTAAGAAACCAGTAATTCTGCTTGTTAAGCTGAAGGCAAGTAAAAAATATATTTGCTGCATCTGGGTTGCAAGATGAAAGCATGGGATTCATGATTAACTACGCATCTGTCTTCGATAGGAGACAGCAAGCAATAACTTGTTCTCACCATATATAACACCTTCCAGACGAGAAATTCACAGTGGTCTGCAAAATCGGGGTATATTCATAACACTTCAAAGAGTTATTTCTTTCCTAAGAGATACGATTTTCTCTATTTTACAGCTGAAAAACCAAAGCGAAGACTAGTTACAGTCAATCTTTTCAGTCATTAGTTCCCTAAATGGTTACTGTTTGTCATTCTTAAAGTTTTATCCTGGCACCTGTCAGAATCCAAGCTCCTCCCATGCTAACTCAAAATGTTGGGTGTATTTCAGCTAGACATCTATAATTAGTACCTAAGCAAGTAGAAGTCAAGTCATCTGCGGTTGTTCATCATTAAGCAATCAGGACACACTTTAAAGTACCTCCATTTACATTTAGAAAGAGGAAACTTTTGGGAGTGTCTCAAAATGTCTGAGCCTACAACTGACGAGTACAAGGTCACTCTGGAAGGAAAGGATGCAACAGTGTGCAGAATTATATAAGACAATGAACGGAGTATTAGGAATGTTTGGTTTTTTCAAATGAATAAATTCCACTTTATGATCAAGTACTTATTTCATACTCTGTTTTGGTAGAGAACACAGTGAATGAAAATATAAAATACTTTTTAACATTACACTTGAATACTAAAATAAATTGTATTTAGTAATATTTCTTGTAATTACATTTCTATGATAACTTGCTGGGTCAAATGAACGTTACTACATACAGGTACATTTTTGGCACATTTGTAATGGAAGATCTTTCCTGATCAAAGAAACTAATAATTTATTGCAGTGTGGAATGAGAGACCAGCTCACTGGAATCTGACAATGGAATCCAAGGTGCTGATACAGATAATAATTTCTAACAGCTGCCTACCACTTCTTAAACTTGCAATACTCATCAAAGAAAAAGTAATTTTTAGAGATTCCAGGGGGAGTCTTGTACTGTAAATTGCTATGAGTCAATTCTGTAAAATTGTTATTGGAGAAATCCCATTAATACTTTTCACAAATGGGCATATGTTGGTGACCTGGGTAGAAACAGGGTTACCTCTTGTTCTACTAATTAATATCCTTAGCTAAGCCTTGCTAATCCGCCTGGGTTATCATATCAGTGTGTTAATTTTTTTCAAGATATGATACCTGGCACACACTTTTTAATACATAGAAATGCTGATTGGAGGGAAACTCTGGATGCATCTAGTCCAGCTCCCTGCTCAAAGCGTGACTATTGCCAACACTAACTTTCTGGTTAACCTTTTTTTTTTTTCTTAGAGTTTAACCTGAGCCTCCCAAGCTGCAATTTCTGTTGCTTGCCCCTTGCTTTGCTGTCTGCATGTACTAGGAAGTGTTTGGCTCTGCTGTCATTGCAACTCCCGTCCATCTCCCATCGTTTCCGTTGTTGAGTCTAACACTCTGGCGGTAACGTTGCTGAGTCTCTCCATTACTGAGTTTGGTGTTACCACAGTATGTTTAAATAAAAAATCCCTGTCCCATCAAGTCATACAGTTAAATATGTGCTTTCATATAGTCCTATATGAACAGACATGCATGTATGTACACGCATAAAATTAATGTAGATTTCTATAAAATGTCTTTCTTAGAATATTAAAAGTAATTGCAATTTCAGCCTGAAGTGGTCATTTACTGTTGCTTATGGTGATGTCAGATGTATAATTTTTAATTCATATCTTTTTTATATATATATTAGAATTGGAAACTACATGCGAACATAAACACGTGCATGTAAACATACATATGCTCATTCCACGTGCAGTCCGGACATACCAGGGCTTGAAATATTTTATTTAAGAAACAACTGCAGCGTGGGATCTGTATATCTTTTTCCTCTGACAAGGTTGCTTCCCTGGCCTGTGCAAACTTTTGGCTTCACAGGCACCCATGGAAACATGTGTAACTATTTGTGACTACAGTGGGAATCATTTTCCTCTGGGCAAACAGATTTTTGACTAGAGATGGACATCAGCCATGCAGATCAGATCCAAATAAGGATTTGAGAAGATTGAAACTTCCACTTACTGCATGTTGGATCCAGGATTTTAATTTAACCCATTACAAAGATAGGGACTGTTTATGAAATACATGTACTGATCCATCTGGATGTTATTTGCATCTGTGATTTAGTTAAGGGTCTCATTTACATTTTATATTTGAATTCAAGAAACTCTTTAAAACACTCAGCTAAGTACCACTGGGATGGAGAAATCATTCCACCGGAATAGTGTAAGAAGGCAGACTGCAGCAAAATTATAAAATGATTAAAATTGTTCATGCCATTGCAGGGAAAAGTTTTATGAAAATAAGAAGAAAACTTATTCAGAACAAAAGCCACTTATAAAATATGATGCAGTACATACTTTCTAGGTATGGTGAAAGAGTTTTGAAATCTTTGAATAGTAAAATATGTATTTTACTGCTAGAAATAAGGCTAATCCTTTCCTCCAAGTTTTTCTGTGGATGAATGCAAAACATAATCAATCTAACTTTCCGGCTACTCATGAGGACAGTAATGATCTTTTTTTGTTGTTGTTCTGCACAAAACCAGACATCATTGTGTGTTATAAAAAACATTTTTGTCCGGAGTCCAGGGGCTATTTTATTAAATGCTGAAGCAGGGAAAAATATACAGGGAGAATAATTTTAACATATATAAAGATTTATTCCACTAGAGAGGAGAAGGATGATAGTACCTAGCTTTTCAACAGCAGAGCTTACTTTCCTTCAGCATCATAAGATTAATATTTTTATCTCCATTTTATAGAGTGTATTTAACGCCAAGAAAAACGACGAGTCCTAATTACATTACAAAAATGGTCTCTAACCCTGAGATTAAATATAACCATATAGTATATGCCATGTGATGATATTTTTAGCATTGTTCTTTAACCTTGCTTATTCTTAGACACTGTCAGTAAAAAGACAGTAAAAGCCACATTTACTATATAATTTACTGCTACAATAAAAAGCAATCGTTAATTCCTGGAAAAACCTCACATATTAAAGATAATACTACAAATCCGGTGAACAATACATTAAAAATGGCTCAAGCTTTTCAAGGAGTGGCCTCAAGAATACAATAATCACGTGATAGAACATGGCAGTACCCAGTAATTGTGCAGTTGCTCTGAGACAAAAGGCCAACTTGTGGTTTGCAGTAGCAGGCTTACGTCTTGCAAAGCAGCTTGGCGTGACTCATGAGATCCTATCAAAAACCTGGGCTAAACTTGTGGTGTAACACCACAGAAGTATTTTTTCAGTGTAAAATGTCTGCGTATATCCACTCTGCGCATCCTATCTTCCTTCAGTTCAGTGGATGTCCCTCATGCCAATAGTAGCACACTTTAGCAAGTAGCGTGGGTTGTACATTGATCCTTGGATTCTTTCTGAGATCAAAAATACCCCCTACACACCTGATTATCCTTACTTATAGCTATTACATTAGATTTACATCATAAAATTTTGAATATAATAATGTGATTACATGAGTTTTCATAGTATCAACCTTGAAACTGGAAATCTATAGAGGTTCTTGTGGGGACAGACAACTATTTAAAAGGAACAAAGATTGTACTTTCAGTGGGAACATTCATAAAATATGAGCATAACATGGCAGATACTGCATGAACTCAGAGCAAAATGATGATTTCTTCTCCAAATATCCTGCAATCTTAATAGAAGAAATAATACACAGAAGGGACAGTTCAAGAAAAAAAATTAAGAAATACTAATTAGCACCATGATTAGGGGTAACAATTTACAACTTCAGAAAAGATTGCTTGTATACAGAACAGCAATTTTTTACCGGTTCTTGGTTATGAAGTTGCTTACTCTCAGGAAAAAAAGCCAGCAAATAAAATTTCTTAACAGGAACCATGCCTGTTAATTACTATATTTTATTTTATCTGTGATATTAGATTGAGATATATAGAAAGATATATAATATTTAATCAGTATGTACTTCAGCACAAAGAAAGAAACTAATTTCTCAAACTTAGATAACCTATAAGAAAAAAAGCTCTGTGTTTTCCTTCACTGGTTTTGTCCTCAAATTTTATCAAATTTGTGATTTGATAAAATGTCAAATATTGGTCTGGATATTTTTGAAGAGGAAGCAATTAAGCTTATAAAACTGGAAAAAATAACATGTCTCATCAAAAACATTGAAATAGACAGAGTGAACACCTGTGAATTAAAACCTGATATTTCGTTTGGGTGTCCATAGGAGTAAGATCATACAATGAAAATAAATCAAATGGAACATGACATTGATTTAAATATTGATAACAGTACAGACATTAATATATTGTTATGAGGTCTGGTTAGGGATAATTTCAAGAACAACTTGAATTTTAAAAAAAATAATCATGTTGTTTTGCCAAGATCAATAAGTTCTTGTGTATCTATTATACAAATGACTCTTACCTAATGAAGAAAAGCATTCACCAGTGCAGCTAACTTCTATAAGTTCTTACCTTACTTCACTTTCCATACAACTTTTTAGCTGCTGCTGGCTTTTCTCTTATACCTCATTTGATACCAATTTCAATTTGTCTCATGTCTAAATGAAACTGGTGCATGGTAGATGAACTTCCTCTTACATAACTTAGAAGCGATTCAGTTCAATAGGTTTGTCTTTGTGTGTTAGTTGTATAGCAGAGCAATGAGATTGTCTAAATTTGCATGACATTTACTCCAAGACGCTTTTATGCAGCGAAGGAACACAGTTCAGAAGTACAGTTATGAAAAATACAGGGGAAAACTGCAGACAAAATCAATGGCCAACCACTTTCTTTTGCCATTACAAACTACACCCAATGGGTTAGAATCACGGGAGATCAGACTGTGCAGAAAGGATGTTGCATCATTACCTGATTGAATTCCTACCAGAAATAATGTCAAGATGAAAAGGAATGAAGAAGTTAGAAAATAAGTTAGAAGAATAAGTTAGAAAAGCCAGAGATGAAATCATCCCCCCTCTTCCGGCATTTAATGAAGACAGTGAAGACAGAAGAGCAGCTAGTGCAGGAGATTTCTGCTAATAATAAGATAGAGTTACCTCCAGAAGGGGACTGAAGTGGACTGAGGGTCTATGTCTGTTCATTGGTTACAGAAGTTTCATTAGAAGACATGGATATCTATCTTAGGCTAAGCTGAAGGCTGAATGCTTCATGACACGTACCTGGACCATGATTTCTTATGGGTCTGTGGCATGAAGAGTAGGAAATGCTGTTCTGTGCTGGGAATTGAAGTATTCCTTTTATGCAGTATCAGCACATTAGCAAGAAATAGACATCTGATGCTCATTATTTTAGTGCAGGAATTTTTACAAATAATTGAAAATGATTTTGTATGGCATGTTGTATCCTCCAACGTTCTTGCTTAGAACTGGTAGAACAGAGTCTAAGGAAGGATTTGTTTTAGTATGCCGGAAAGTCTGAGGGCTCAAAGGCTTAAAGCAAAACTCTGTAATAATTTTTGAAGGAACTTCTACGTTAGTCACAGAGTGTGTTCCTCTCCACCAAGTGGAGAGGGACATCTTAGGGGATGTGCAACTGAGTGAGAGCAGGACGCCTGTTCTCAGCTTGTGGAGCTGGCAGAGCACTGCTGCAGTGACACAAATCCAGAGGGACCTTGGAGAAACTGAGCATGAACGTACATTTTAGGAATGACTGAGTGGGAGCAGGGTGTTTAACCATATCCACCCTCTGTATTTTAAGTCATCAAGTCGAAAACACCCAACAAAAACAAAGAACCAGCCATGATATTCAAATAGATTCTCTGAGTTTTATTTCAAGCTGACAAACCAATAAATTCCTACTGGCTTGTGAGCTAAAGCAATAAAAACACCACTCACGCAACAGGCAGACGTTTGGGAGTGATGCTTGCTTCTTCCATTATACGTAAAATGCAACCGTTCCAGGAACAAACAAGCTCCCTGTGTTACAGTTGACTGCGTTTAGTAATGACAGCCCAGGCTCAATATTGTAAAGGTAACTGTGGCACTCATCCATCTGCTCTTACAGCTCTTGACTTGACCACTTGCTGCAGGGCTCGGTGTTCTCATTCTGAGGCCCCATGACTCAAAGCACCTCAAGTAAACTGAGATCATTTCATGGGGCTCCGTGAAGACCGAATGTCTCCACTTCGTTTCCAGGTTGCTGATGAGAATTTCATCACCTCTGTGTGCCACACAGGGCACATCCACTCTCTGACTACACTCACGTCCAGTCCACAGGTGACTGTCAAGACTGAGCTCTGTATATCGCAGTGTAAAGGCATGCAGAGATGCTTTTCCTTTTTTTGAGAGAGAGAGATTACCCTGTGTTTAGCTGTGTCGCTCTCAGCATGGGCAGAGAGGAAAGGACAGAGCATAAGATTATCTAAAACAGGGCTGCCATCAGATATGTGTTCATTGCCAGAGCGTGTCAGTAAGGATTTTGCACTCTTAGCACAGCAGTTTGCACAGCTGCTTGGACAAACTGTCATCCCATCATTGGCTTTTGGGGAAATGCGGAGAACTCCAGCAGGGAAAATAAATGTCTGCAGCCCTGTGAGGAAGTGTGCCTCTTGGTTAAACTCTCCTGACCTGAGCTGGGCTTTGATTTCAGTCTTAATCAGTTGGCTCTGATATTTTGCTTAGCAGACCGAGAAGCTGATTTCTTTAGGATTCCTCTTTTGGGAGACCTCATCCCCAGCTGAGATGAAATTAGCACTTGAAATCTGATTTTAAAAATCCAAAATAACAGAGATTACCTAACTTTCTTGCAATGGCGAAGCTCGCAATAAAAATGTTTCTTTGTGCAAAGTCAGATAGCACAGACAATTTTCAGTGACTTTGCAGCCCCAAAAGTCATTTATCCAGGAAAGTGTATGCATTGGCACAAAGAAGGTCAGAAAATAGACATTATATACTCTGCATCATCACATAGACCTACATTATAACTAATTTTAATATTCAATTTCTGCTGAAAGGAGAAAGAAGTTGATTAGGTAGTAGAATGAGATGCAGTAGAAATACCGGTTCTTCTTGTGTTTCAGCCAATAACAGGTTTCAGTAGGGAAAGGTGAAATAAGTCAATCAGCTGTTTACTTTCTGATTCCTTCAGAAGATAGCAAAATACTTCTGCGTGTTAGTGGTTAAGACACCAGAGACGGTGGTATTCAAACAATATCAACATAAAAAATAAATAGGCCAAGAACCAGACATTGTATTTTATTTCCTTATTTTTATATTATCTCTTTTTCTTTGACAACTGCATAGCTACACCCAGAAAAGTAGCAATTATATCCAGAATCCAAAGAGGTCCATCATAACATGAAAATGTTGTGACATCATAGTCCTTGGTTAAGGAAATTATAACGATGGCAGAGGTTAAAGCCACAGTGTAAGACAGGCAAGGGAAGAGGAGAGCCTCAGAGGAGAGTTTCTTGCTCAAAAAGGCACAAAACTTTTCCGCTTTGAGGGAGAATTGTCAAAAGGTAAGTCACCTGGCTTTTACAATGCTTCTTTACATGGGGGAAGGTTTTGCAAACAATTTTCAGTTGATGTAGGTTTAAAACCACTCATGGGTGAGGTGGAAGAGAGGAAATAATGAGAAACAAATTCAGTGGAAAAACAAGTGTTGATGGTGTGACTAGGCAATGAAGTAAATTTATGAACTGATTTGATCATGGATATTAGCACCTCCTTTCCTTCCAGTGTGAGTCAGAGTGAACATAAACATCACAGCTATGTGGAAAAATGTACCTCTCCGGAAAAAAAAATAAATTAACCCCCCATATTTTTTTGCAAGGTTTTTTTATTGTTTTGATATTTATTAAGGAAAAACAAAAATGAAAACAAACAAACAAAAACAAACAAGAAAAAAACCCCACAGTTCAAATAGCTGTCTCATTTCTGTTCAGATTAAGAGAAGAAATAAATGAGTGCTAAGCAGAGCGTGTGACACACCAATATATTTCTAAGTTAAATGCTACTAAGATATTAGGTTTATTGTTTCTATTAGATATTAGTGAACCAGGATCTGCTATGCTATGAGTTATGATAGGACAAAAACATTCCTTGACTCACATTTTATTCACTTTTTAACATTCTTGGACTGATATAGCGAATGCTCTTCCTTACCAACTTGGAGCAGTCTAACATTTTCACAGGCAAATTCACATCTCTTGTCTTTTTGGCCTTTCCTGTGGAAAGAGAAGCCACAGAGAGAAGGCAGCTTTGTGGTGGTGGTAGTAAAACACAGCTTTTGTCATGAGATTGTCTGAGAGTGCCATTCATCGAACATTTCACCTGCAGAAATGACATGAAGTGACTGCTATTTCAACGATGAATTAGATATTCACTTTGCTTTTCATTTCTAAAGAAATAAATCTAATCTGGTAAGTTTCAAACACCAGTGAATATTAATCTTTTCACTATGAGTTCCTCAGCCAAATCTGAGATTTTCTTTGTTTCAGCCATGTGTTCGTTCCTTTGTGCGATATAACAATCTTGTTTTTGTAAGCTCATTGGAGCTGGCAGATAACTGAGAGAGCTTGGATTCCAATGCAGAGTCAAAATTTACTTTATACCCATGACTAATGTCAAATCTGAACTCTATCTAATAGAAATATTGAGTAACCTCATGTTAATCTCTTCTTGATGCCAGCTATGACTAGCTATAATAGCTGAGGTCAGATCACTATCCCTGATGTATATATTCTCCTCCCACAGAGTTTTCTTTTGTAAGGAACTATACTGAGGAAGAATCCTACTTCTAGTTCAGGCTGGCCTGGTACAATGAAATTGAAAAACATTATACACACCCTGTCATTTAAAAGTCCTTGACTCATGGCTGCAGGAATTCGGCAGGGCTTAATTATTAAATTGGTGAACATTTATCCTCCAGATACTTTCATTTATACATATATTGTAACATTTCCTTGATAAATCAATTTTTAAAATATAAAAAGTAGATAGACGTGTGTGTAGCAAGATATGCAAAGAAAAATTTTTGTCATTATCTTAACCTGTACGAGGACTTCCCTAAAAATGTGTTCTTAGAAAGAGAACAAGCAGACCCAGCTATGACTAGATCTTTCTTCATAGCAGCAGAAAATTGTGTGATGTAAATATTGCTTTTATTGTACAGATGTGCTGTAACAAAGAAAAATGCATGCAATATTACATTTTCTCTACTATAAAATGAAAAAAAAAACCCTTACAATAAAAAAGTCTAATCTTTAGCCTGTGTTGTATAAACCTAAAGAAATGGTAATCAACCTTGATGCGTGACTAAGGCACACATCTGTCTGTATGATTTATGACAGAACACAATCAGAGAATAAACTGCTCTTTTTTAAAAAATATCCTCCCTGTAAGAGGATATTTTGCTCTACAATGAAGCATAGCATTTTTTGTTTTCATATTTTCTTTTCCACTAAGCTTTCTAAGGGTTATTATATATCTACAAGACCTGGTTTCTTAGCAGTCATGATGGAAATCCTTATTAGTCTCTTCTGTATAGAGGCTCAGGCTTGTTCTTGATGCAGAGAAATGGTTTAACCTGTTTTATTTCTACAGAAGAAACAGGCTTCTTCCAAACTAATAAAAAAAAAAAATATATATAATTCTGAATTAAACGTCAAGGAGATTAAGTCTTTTTTATTTCTCTGCAGAAGATTAGCATATGTAAATAGAACAAGATTTAATTTTTTTTATTATTATTTTATTTTTTTGTAATGTTCCTTAGTCTCAAACAGGACATTTCTAAGGGCTAAAAAGAGTTGCAGCTTCAGATCTATTTGATAAAACTTCTGATAAAAGTACCGGCCATAGTGAAGACAACACAGACAGTATCAGTACTGGAATTTGATGGAGACCACCTAATTAAGCTAAAGTAATCTCCTGAATTACCACCAGAGGATTAATCTTCTTTAATATAGATACAGACTGTGTTCAAAGCAGTAAGACTTTAGGTAAGACTCTGCATTTTTTTTGTTCACTGGGTTTGGTAATAAATACAGTATCACTTGAATTAGGACAGAAGGGCTTGAAACCTTTGCACTGAACTCAATGACAAGATTTCCTCTATCTTCAAGTGTATATTACTAAGTCATTTAAGACTCAATGTTTTCCAATGGCCTGGAGTCTTACTATTGACTTAATTTGAGATGAAGGTCATGAGTGTGAGTTGAAACATCTTCTATTGATCACCAGCTAGCATCTCTGCAGTGCAGGGAATAACGTAGCATGGTAGCAGAATATTTCACTAAATTAAAAAAAAAAACCACATTCAGTGAAGAACTTAAAATCGTCGATAGCTTTCCCCACTGTTGTTCTTTGTTTACAGTTGTAATGAATCGCTTTCAGAGGTATATCTCACCACGTCAGTTTATGCTACTAGTGCTGGTTGGACCTGCCGAACTAGCTGGAGGGAAGTATTACGCGAGAGACTCCTGTGCAAAATTTCTGGATTGCTGCCTCAGGGAAGATGCAAATCGTGCTTATGTATTTGTCACATTTAATGACCTTTTCAGAAGGAAATTGCATGTCCTGTGACATCTATCGGCAGGAAAGATGATTTAATAAAGAAAGGGAAGGTCTTACATCAGCGAGAACAGAATATTCAATTAGTAATTCTACAGTCATGCCAAAGTTATATGATGACTTTTATGCAATAGTGTATTTTGATGGGCCTAGAGGAAGCTTAGCAAGAGTAGGAGGCATGGGAGATGGATTCATTCACTGCTTCTGCCATAAGCCAAATACCTCATAGCATTACGTTATGTTAATCTACAGTTATATCTGCTTCTGCATCTCTTTCATTCATCCTGGAATCTTTATCACAGAGTGATCAGAAATGACATAAGCAATTTTGCATATGGAAGAAATGTAGTTGCTCCATGTAATGCAATTTTATTTGGAAGGCATAAACCAAAAGAGACCAAGACAGAATATTTATTACAATAAATGATTTGTCTATATAACAGCACAAAATAAATGTTAAAAGACCTGAGCAAAGCCAACCAATGATAACAGTTTAGAAA
Organism: Anarhynchus alexandrinus; assembly: GCA_008711295.1. Classification (NCBI taxonomy): domain Eukaryota; kingdom Metazoa; phylum Chordata; class Aves; order Charadriiformes; family Charadriidae; genus Anarhynchus; species Anarhynchus alexandrinus. The sequence continues at coordinate 2,372,861 of VUYV01000151.1, forward strand.
CTACTCTCTATACTGCTAAAATCTGTTATATGCACTAGTAGAAGATTTCTGCTTTTTCTTTTCCCTCCAAATTCCAGTATTTGCCAGTGTACTGAAATCGAATGGAATTCATACCAAAACGACAAGACAACTCTGTTACTCATGATGCTCTTTCTCTCTCAAATACAACAAAATTTGATCCCCCATCTTAAAAAGAGCAGAAATGGGTATATATCTATGTAGTAAAGATGTAGCCAAAGACAGTAGTGAATGGTTAACAGGAAGCACAGGCAAAGAGTTTAAAAATATGACTCAGACACAGAATGACAGATTCTGCAAAGCACTAAATTGTTCAAGTGTAAGGCTTGATACTGCTAATGCCATAATATCAAATATCTTGGACACCTCCACTCAAGGGTAGAACCCTATTCCAAAGCCTATTACAGTCAATTTAGACTCTGCTGATACAAGAAACTTTCAGTTGTGCCTCACCCCCACAGCAATCTTGCTTTAGCCAGTTCAGGGAGTGAAACTCTTTATCATTCCATTGACTTTGAAGAAGAATTGGGAAACACATAGCATTTCCCCACATCAGTCTGAGGAAGACAGAATATAGGTCCTCTTGGACTCAAATATGTGATCTTGCTCCTGTGCCTCTGGGCCATAAAGGTAGCTATCGTCTACCTATTTTTATTTTTTTTTTAATGCAGCAAAAGCATAAAACGCTGTTTTTATTTTCTTAGAAGACCACCCATGAGGTTTTCTCCTTCACGTTTCCAAAGCTGTTTTTCATTGGGAATAATGTGTTTGCCCTTATATGTACAAGGCAGGAAAGGCTTTCATTAATAAGGCCAGTTTTGAAAATGTCTGTATTCATTTTCACCAATAATTTCAAAGTCAGGGACATGTTTCTACATCTCTTTCCCTGCTGGTGGGATTCCAAAATTTTATGCACACACACAATAGTATGCATAATATAGCTTCTGAGAATGTTTATGGCAATTAGAGACCACGAAACCCAACTGACGAGAATCAAATGTCCTTTGTCCAAACACAAGCACAGAATTTCCCTGTCTGTGAGTCTAATTTTGAAAAGTCACATTTTCAGAAATGCACCTTTGGAGATGACTTGGGGAGTGAAAATGATATTTACAATAGCATGCCTTTTCTCCATTAAAAGAATACTCTCTCAAATGTTACCACTCGTCATACAATTATTATGTCTGGGATAAAGTTTGTCTCTGTGCAGAACACAAAAATATGTTTTACATAACTTTTCAATCTGCTCGCAGCTTATCTCAAGGCTTTGTGACAAACAGTTCTAGCATTGGATCAAAGCCAAACATCACCCTCTAGGACTACTGTCTTATGCAAATATCAATGTTTAATGTCAGTGAGGAATATCCTTATGAAAAGGTATTCACTCACGTATCTAGCTTTGTGTATTTGATGAGATGCTGCGACAGGACTCTTAAGTTGTGCATAGTTTTGAGATGAGCCTGTCCAAACCTTTTCTTAGAGTGAGAAAACAGACAGACCTTCAAAACTGCATTTGATTTAAAAAAAAAAAAACAACAAAAAAAACCCAAAAAACCAAACCCAAAACAACAACAACCCAAAACACCACAAAATCCCCCAAAAACCCAAACAAACTGGTGACTCAGAGAAAGCCCAGAGATATTCAGTGAAGGAAATTAAAATGATTTGAAATCTCCCTCTTGCCCACTATAGTTTTCAGATCAAGATCTTGTTCCCAGTGAGCGCTGGCATTCCTGTTACCTGGACAGATCTCCTTTTCTGTTGTTTCTCTGTGTTTTCGCTCTGCTTTTGTCAGATGTGTCTGTCCGTGTTGCAAACTCAGTCTTCCATCTCACGCTTCCTCCACCAACCCAGGGAGCCTCTCCCAACTGGTGGCATGGATATGAAGAGCCTCATTTACTCTCAAGGAGATACAATCCCTCCTTCCAGGGGTCCTGTCTCATCTCAAGCTCAGTAGTTTAGACAGTATAAACTCATGGAATTATCTCTTACCTATCACTAAGACCTTTCTATTGTTTATTGTTTATAACATATAATAATCATAGAGTGAAAAAAAAAGTTTAAATATGGAAGCATATTTAAGAGAGTTGTTTCATCTGAATTTATTTCAAATCTGTGTAAGCCCATTAATTAAAATAGCTTCCCAAACTAACACTTCATATGTGGAGTATTCCACAGACAAAACTAACATAGTAAAGTGTACACGAAATACCTGTTTAACTTAAAATTGCTGTATGTCTGCAAAAGTTCATAGGTCAACATTTTATTTCAAAATTGGACTTTCAAGTGAATAAAAGTTAATCATACGCACAAAAGGTCCCTCTCTTCTCTCTCTTCCTTTTGTCTTGTAAGAAATAATAAAATGAGCAGATTTTCCTATTAAATTTTGTGCTTTAATCACAGAACATTTAACAGGGTGGTCTACTCCTTTCAATCCTGGAGCAGTTGTGCAGGGAGCAGGGAGGTAGGGCTGGATTCGGCTGCCCGTATTTGATTATCAGAGCCAGCTGGAAAGGGGTCAAATGGTGCCTATAAAGGACTGAGAAACCTCAGCTGTAAAAACCAGCAGGAGGTAGTTTGGCTCCTGTGATTGGCCCTGAAGTAGTGGGAGCATACAAGAAAATGCAGTGAGGATCCTACAAATTGTTTAGCAAAGATTAGTTTTCCTTTCTGCATGCATGTGTGTATGTACATGTGGGTGGGTTGGTCTTCACATCACTGTGTCTAAGCCATAAAATATTTCTTTGAGGAAAATGTCTGAAAGAGGTATAAGAATGTTGTCAGACCTTCCTTGCCTGGAGAGGTAGGCTAGTAAAGATGTTTAAAATCAGTGGTACTCATTCTATTTATGACTGGGAGGCTTGGATTTGGCTTCATATGCATAAGAAAGAAATGCATGCACCTGCAGTAGGAATTTCAGAAGGGATTAATAATGTTGGGTGCTTAAACTTTTGATGCCCCTCTTGAGAATCTTAAAGCTTGACGTTTTCTTTTTTTTTTTTTTTTAGCATTTTTTTTTTGTTGCTAAAATTTCANTTTCTGTGATGCTAGAAAGTCAGCTTAAAAAGCAGGGGAAAAAAAAAAACAAACCTTGATGCTAAATCATTTAATTTATTTATATTTTTCTGGCTTAGAGATAAATTCTGGACCTTTTCCACATCTGAATTTAAAAAGCTTACTCTCTTTAACACACACTTTTAATTGGAAACTTTAACATAGAGAATGTTTTTCAGTCCAGATGATAAAACTCTTAAAATACAGCTGTTACCATATTTCCAGAAAGTGTTGATAGAACTTTAACAGAAGCATCACAATAACAATATATTAATATCTAATTCTACTATAATTAAGGATATGCTTTCTTCAGCTGTTGTGTGTTAAAGTCAATAGTTTAGTTATGTGCATACATATCACAGGAAACAGAGACACTTCAGATTTAAAGTGTTTAAAACCAGTTCTTATTTTTACTTTTTTTTAGGAAAAAATATCATTGTCCAGACAGGACTAGGTTAGGAGGATGTTCATATAGCTAGTGCAGCAATTAATAAAGTTCTAGGAGAACTGGATTGCTAAATGTGTTTAATACTCCTAGGACACTCTCAGTTGTCTTCCCGAATGATTAGGATCAGATTAAGAAAAGATAAAATGCAAGAATCCACAGAGGTATCTTTTATGAATTCTGTCTCAGTTTACTTTTTAATTGGCCTATGTTAGCCTCTAAATATCTAGGTCTGTTAGATTTGACGGGTTTGCACCAAGTTTGGGTCTTGCTTCCATAGCTCATTGAAATGTCTTCCACTTCCTTGACTGGGCTTTGTTCAGGTTTTAACACAAGACAGTAGAAGGTTTGAAATTTGTCATTAGCCTGAAAAGAAGAACACCACTTGAGGAAAAAAATGAAGAGTACCCCTGGAGAGCAAATCAGCAGCTATTGTATGGTTTAAAAAAAAAGAAAGGAAGATTTATGAACTTTGTTCCCTTTAGCAGATAAGGTAATTTATTTCATTTTAAATCATTGACAGTCTAGGTTACAGAAGATCAGCTCTTCTATTTTTGAGTTATTAAAACTTTTTTTTTCTAATTACTTTAATTGTGCATGTTGGCTTCTGTTTGACAGCTGATGTGGGCAAGTTCACAACACTGGTTTCTTCCACTGGATGAGGTTTTTTTCTGCCAATGCTTTAAAACTAGAAGCAGGACTGTTTTTCAGAAAACTTCTTGTAATACATTTATAGAAGAAAAGTATCCTGTAATCTCATTTGCTTCTTTATTTCAAAAATTCATTTAGCGTAGTTCCTACTGTGTCAATCACATTTAGAAAGCCAGAGAACTTCAGTGAAACTGCAAATCATGATCCAAATATAAAACCTTTTTTTTTAAACTATAGTCACATGTAACAAGCAAGACCTTGCATAATTTTACGTGAGAATGTTACTAACATGTTTGCCAAGGAATGATAGAAATTGTGCAAGCACATATTAAAACACAAGATGTATCCTCCAAATTTGGAGGGTCCCACCGCATCTGCTATCAGAAATACAACAGTGTTAACCAACACAGTCCATGTGTTCCAAACAGAAATCTTTAATTTGAGATGTTCAGTGAAATAAACTGGCTGTAGATCAAACTGGGTTTCGTTCCATTTGGACTTGATCTTTTATGGATAAATTCACAGAATGGTAGGGGTTGGAAGGGACCTTTGGTGATTATCTAGTCCAACCCCTCTGCCAAAGCAGGTTCACCTACAGCAGGTTGGACAGGAACGCATCCAGGTGTGTTTTGAATATCTCCAGAGAAGGAGACTCCACAACATCTCTAGACAGCCTGTGCCAGTGCTCTGCCACCCTTAAAGTAAAGAAGCTTTTCCTCATGTTGAGATGGAATTTCCTGTGTTCTAGTTTGTGCCGGTTGCCCCTTGTCCTGTCTCTGGGCACCACTGAAAAGAGTCTGGCCCCATCATCTTGACACCCACCCTTTCGATATTGATAAGCATTGATGAGATCCTGTCTCAGGCTTCTCTTCTCCAGGCTAAACCCCTGTCTCTCATAACAGAGGTGCTTCGTTCCCTTCATCACTTTGGTAGCCCTCTGCTGGACTCTCTCCAGCAGTTCCCTGTCTTTCCTGAACTGGGGAGACCAGAATTGGACACATTACTCCAGATGTGGCCTCACCAGGGCAGAGTAGAGGGGGAGGATGACCTCCCTCGAATCTGCTGGCCATGTTCTTTTTAATGCCCCCCAGGTTACCATTGGTCTTCTTGGCCACAAGGGCACACATTGCTGGCTCATGGTCAGCGTGTCCACCAGGACTCCCAGGTCCCTCTCTGCAGATGTAAATCCCATACAGAGAGTTTTGAAAAGGATTTTTCTCTGTTCATCCATAGCCCTTTCATTCTTTAGCACCTCTGGATCCAGGGCGTACCCTAGGTCCCACAGCAGGAAACTGCAGTCCCCAGCTCCAACATGTTCATGGGATAGGCGTCAGGCACTGGGAAGTTTCTCATATTGCCAGTGGAAGTTATGTGTCCGTGTCTGGAAGGCCCATTTACGTGAGCAAATTTCGTGTTAATGAGTTGTAGAAAGACTTAAATATTTTTCTTTGAGCTTGTTTTCTTGCTCCTTTTCTGGAAAAATTAAAAAAAAAAAAAAAAGGAACAGACAACAGACTGGGTGGAGAAAGGGGGATTCATATAGTCTGCAGTTAGTGTAGGAGGGTGAATTATCCGAGTTTTTCCAGTGAAGAGAGTGAGGCTGTTTTACAGCTAAAGTTTAAAGTTAGGTATTCTGAGCTACTCCAGTATGAACTTGGCTTTCTGATCAACTTTCCTTGGTTGGAGTTGGCCTTTGTGGATGCCCATATATGTGTCTGAGTAGACCTGCGAGGCTAAAAAGTGCCTAGCAGTCCTGCCTGGCTCCGAGGCACGGGCATCCTGACTCGTGTGTAACAGCACTCTGGCCAAGAGCAGAGCAGGTTCCCTGGCACGTGCTCTTGCCTGCTGCTTTTTTGCCATAGGATTATTTATGCGATGCTCCACACCTGTGCTGGGTGTTATTTATACAGTACTGCAAAACTGCGTGTCCCCTCTCCAAATAAGCATTCCCCCCCTCCCCTTCTCCTAAGCAAGATTAACTGAGTGGGCCAAAGTAAAACCATGCTATAATGTTTCAAAAAGTGAAACTAATTTGGTTCACTGTCTTATGTCTAAGGCTTGCCTTTATAAGGAGATGTAACTTCATTCCAATAAAAATTGATGCATTTAGAGGCTTTGGGGGGAGAGGGAGGGAGTTGGGGATTGTTTTTTTTCTTGTTCTATTAATGAGACAATCCTAACAAACTACAGTTGCAAACCAAGATGACTTCACTTCATTACAGCAAAAAGGTTGATATTTTATACAAGAGCAATAAGACTGTGTTTCATCACAAGGCCCCTGCCACGCACTTTTCCAAATCGTATTGAATTTAGAATGTTCCCTGTTATATAGTCAAGGCTTTGGATGGTTTAAAGCAATGCTATGGTAATCAATTATGTTCTTATTTACTTTTCAAAACATGTAGGTAATCTTTTTATGGGTTTTTATGTAAATTAGTTGTATGTTTCAAATATAAAATTATTTTCCTCTAGGAGTATCAAAAGAGACATCAATCAAACTGGATAATTTTACTTTGACCATTAAACACTTGTGGTTGTGTGAGGTAAGCTCTCTTTTTCTTTTTCTTTTTCTTTTTCTTTTTCTTTTTCTTTTTCTTTTTCTTTTTCTTTTTCTTTTTCTTTTTCTTTTTCTTTTTCTTTTTCTTTTTCTTTTTCTTTTTCCTTTTCTTTTTCTTTTTCTTCTTCCATGTATTTAAATAAGTTAAAGCTATCTGTTCATTCCTGTTTGTTTCCCGTTAATGAAGAATTCTGTGCAAAATTACTATGTTCCTTAAAGATCTTAACTACTACTCTGAAATTTATGCAAAGGACTGGAATGCTAGTTTTGATTCATTTTCTGTTAAAACCTCAGCTAGGAGTTCATACAGACACAGCTGATTTGGTGGAGACAGATAGATAGCACGCTTATAACAAGGCATAGGTGCAGTCCATGATGTGCCCTACAGTTCTGGTCCTTCACATGTGTCCTGACAGTGTCATGCCTGCTTACTGAGGTGGGAACCAGCTGATTAGGATGCTATTTGTGTGTTTTGCTTTTATTTGGGAAATTTTGGTGGATGGGCATGCCAGGGTGCCTCCCTCCCGGGGAGCTGGGAATCCGGACTGCCTCAGGGTCAAATGTGTCCAGAGTGTGAATGTGTGACAGGACTGTAGGTACACTACAGCTCTGAACTGTAAATGGTGTTTTCACACCTGGTAGCCTTTTTGTTCTGGAGGAAGCAACATTTACAAGAGTTCACTCTTGCAAGTTAAGCTCTTGGCTGGGTATTTGCATGTCTGAAATAGTTTCAGGTGTAAGAGCTCAGATACTGCATCTATGATTGATTTGAGAAGCACAAACTTTGAAGGTAAAAACTTCAGATGGGAAAGGAAAACCTTAAGGCCTTTTAATACCCTCACAAAACTTGAGATTCATTATTGAACGTCCCTGTATTTTTTAATGTTCCTTTTTTTTATAGGGATTATGACGGGCTATGGGGTAATTTCTGTTGTGCAGACCCTGCAGTAATTATGATCACTATTAATATAGGTTCTTCTCACAGAGGTAGGCTTTGAGTACTAGTTTTATTTAGATTTATTTTATTTTCTGGAGTAGCTTCATTTACCTGATTACAGTGCGTTCATTGTACCGATGAAACCTAATGCCAAATGGTATGAATACTTG